>JAPDDO010000047.1:0-141852 GCA_027422415.1 Schizothorax lantsangensis
TTCTTACAAAAATGTGTTTTTTCACGCTCTTTCATGTGGCATGACTGATTGCTGTATTTGCCTCAGTTAAGCGGCATATGAATCAATCATCTTTACAATTACAATGAGGACATTCATTTAATTTAATTAGGCTATACTGTATTTTCCCATGCCTTTGATGTTCCTTCACATTTATATTGTGCTATAACTTGAAATAAAGAGAAAAACACATTTTTAATTGTATTTTGTGATAAAACTGACAGAATTTGAAAGCTGAGCTGTGTTATATTAAAAGCAACAAAGCACAAAGCTTATTGCGATTACTGCGTGGAGAGGTGAAATATTATTTCCAATCTTTATACTGTATTTTCTTCCATGAATAAAACAGATCGTGAATAGTCATTTAAAGTGCAATTTAAGACATTTTTGCAAAAAACGCTTATTTGATACGCAGTGTCATGACGAGTCCCACAAAACAACTCTTGTGATCTGTGTAATTGTTAATGAGAGAGGAGAACGCTCAATTTGAGTGCCTCAGACGGATATTAGCAGATCGATTATAAATAGAGAGATTGGAAGATAAAAAAAGAGGAAAATATTGGAGGAAAAAAAACATTACAAAGAAGGGTTATGATCAGGCAAGAGGTAGGACCCACGTAATATCAGAGCAGCTTTCCAGTGCTGGAGAGAACTCAAGGAGCAGGAAGGGCTCGAATTGGACGACGAGGTTGCGTTGTTTCTTCTTGATAGGTGAGTAACATTGATTTTGCATTGTTTCACAAAACTTATCTGTGTTGGCTTTTGTTTGAATATGCTTGTGTGTCATCTTTGCTTGTTTCTGCAATCGTTGTGCCAGGGTTGTTTCGTATGTGTGGGGTGGAGATATCAAAATAGGGGCAAGGTCCTGTTGGGTATGGGCGTGTTTGTTTTGGTGCTTTCAAATATCAACATTGTTTGACAAAAATCGCTTAGTGCACCTTAATGTCATATACCTCAGAAAAGACAACAATAAGTTGGAGCCTACTTCAAACTTTGAACGTTTTGTTGTTTTTAATTCAATTTTAATTCTGGACACAGACCTTAGTTTCAGTAGTCATGTCCAAAGCAGTAACTAAATCAGCATACTATCATCTCAAAACATTGCAAGAATTAGATGTTTTTGTTTCCAGTCAAGACTGGGAGAAACTTGTTCATGCCTTTATCACCAGCAGGGTGGATTATTGTAATGGTCTCCTCACCGGCCTTCCCAAGAAGACCATTAGACAGCTGCAGCTCATCCAGAACGCTGCTGCCAGGATTCTGACTAGAACCAGAAAATATGAGCATATCACACCAGTCCTCAGGTCCTTACACTGGCTTCAGTTACATCTAGGATTGATTTTTAAAGTACTCTTACTCGTTTATAAATCACTCAATGACATAGGACCTAAATACATTGCAGATATGCTCACTGAATATAAACCTAACAGACCACTCAGATCATTAGGATCGAGTCAGTTAGAAATACCAAGGTTTCACACAAAACAAGGGGAGTCCGCTTTTAGCTATTATGCCGCCCGCAGTTGGAATCAGCTTCCAGAAGAGATTAGATGTGCTAAAACAATATCCACATTTAAATGTAGACTCAAAACTCATCTGTTTAGCTGTGCATTCATTGAATGTGCTATGTCCGAACTGATTGCACTGTATTTTATGTATAATCATTTTCTATTTTTAACTGTTTTAAATTCATATTAAATCAATTTCTAAATCATTTTAAAAGTTTTTAAGATCCCTGTTTTATTGTTGTGATTTTCTTATGATTATTTTTACTTCCTTTTATGTAAAGCTCTTTGAATTACAATTGTGTATGAAATGTGCTATATAATAAAGTTGCCTTGGCTTGCCTTGCCTAAATAAATGTGAGGAATGAAAGGATGGACACCACAGATGTTTGGAATGGTGGAATTTTCAAAAGAAAACATATAATTTATGAATTTATTCACATGAATACAGCGATCTGTCACGCCACATTAAAGAGCTTGAAAAATGCATTAATACCTTGTTTGTATTTCTATAAAACAGATTTTGAAAGCTGAGACTTGATATTAAAAGTACTAAAAGCACAAAGCTTATTGCTATTATTGGGTGGCTGGCGCACTACAAATAACGAATGCAATTGAAGACGTGAAATATTTTTTCAGACACACTGAACCATGGTATGATTTGCTAATAATCCCACATATATTCAAATCAATTCGAGAGCGTGGCAGCTTCTCCCGGTGCTCCCAATCTGGGCCATCTGCATGTGCAATATAGCCTATACTCTCAACATATTATAATTTTAATTGCTATTAAAATTATAAATGTACAATATACAATTATAATATGTACGATTTACTTCTCGTAATTTTGACTTTATTCTCGAAGCTTTTCAACTTTGTTTTCAAAATATTTAGATTTTATTCTCATAATTTTGACTTTATTCTCGAAATATTTCGAGAATGTTTGTTGCTGCTGCGTGTTTTAAGTTGAAGCTCCATCAAGTTAATTCTTTATCGTCTATTTTTCAATCTTAAAATCAATTTTATACACCATTTTTGTTTCTATAACGTGTGAATATATCCCCCCATTGTATTCTACAACACAAAGAATCGGAGCACCTTGTTATCGCTAGTTTTATTTTGATTTGCCAAGTCCGCTACTAGCTTATAGCCCATTAGCATCGCTAGCACGGTTGCCGCTAATCTTACTTGCATTGCTTGAACTCCATTCTTTTACTCACTGTTACTTGCTTTAACATTTACATTTATGCATTTAGCAGACACTTTTATCCAAAGCGACTTACATTGCATTAAAGTTACAGTTTTTACATTTTTGTCAGCTTTTGCTTTCCCTGGGAATCTAACCCATGATCTTGGCATTGCTAGCGCCATGCTCTACTATTTGAGCTACAGGAAAGCTGTAAATGAAGGATTTGTGTCTACCTTTGAGTGCAGGTGAGGACATGTTCGAGCTGAACTCGGTGCAGCTCAAGCTGGAAGCCGTGGAGAAGTAGATCCGTGACCTGGTGGAGAAGCAGACCCAGGTGAGGGAGCGGCAAGCTGTGTCTGTTCCCGAGTAGTGAGGTCAAAAATTTTATTAAGGATCTAGAAAAAAACCTGATCGTGATTAAACTGGAAAAATGCAAAATAAATGAATGTAAGGCTTTACTGGGGGGTTGTTTTGCACGCTTGATCAACAAACTACAGTTGGTCCAAAATGCAGCAGCTAGAGTTCTTATTAAAAAAATCGGGAAAAACTAATCGGGGAAAGCCGATTAGTCACCAGAAGAGAAGGACGGCAGCTCGCGTAAGTTTGTAATGCTTTTTCGCAGTTCTGTTGTTTAAATTATTTACTTGCTGCTAGGAAGGAATACTTCGTTTCCTACCTATTTCTATTGTGCATTTTCGTTGAGGTTTATATTTTTGATTGCACTTGCTGGCAATTTGAATAATTTGCACCTCAGCTAAGAACGAGCGTGTGTGATTGTGCGAAGTGTTTAGTTTCGTATACAGCAATTAGCAGTCCTTTAAGGTTATTGGCTGTGCTGAGCAGAAGCCGGCCTCAGCTGTTTTCACTCTAGTCTCCTAGTCCGTATTTATTTGACGTCTGTGCGCTGACGCGGAAGCGTCTGCGGAAGCGTTCAGCCATCGTGCTCAGCCTCCTCGTGTGAAGACCAACGAGTGTAAAGACAGACGACTTTTCCTGCGCGACTTCAACCGAGCAACGACACCGAGCACACACTTAAGTATCATTTCTATCTTTCCTCACACACTCTCCTTCCCTATCCTCTATCCCTCCACCTCTATCATGTGTTTCGAAACCATTTCGGTTCTCTCCCAACCACGCTCCAAAATCACACGCAGACGGCAACGTAATCCTGCTAACCTGCGCCCGATCGCTACATCTTCTACTGCACCTCTTTCTTTCTCTGTGGGTCTTTGGAATTGCCAGTCAGCTGTCAACAAAGCTGACTTCATTTCTGCTTTTTCCTTACAATCCACTATCAGCATCTTGGGCTTGACTGAGACCTGGATTCGTCCAGAAGACTCCGCTACCCCGGCTGCTCTTTCTCAAAATTTCTCTTTCTCTCACACCCCAAGGCAAGTTGGCCGGGGTGGGGGCACTGGTCTGCTCATTTCAAACAATTGGAAATACTCAACCCATTCTCCCCTAGGCAAAACACAACTCATTTGAATCTCATGCGATTACTGTAACGGCTCCTATAAAACTCCAGATAGTAGTAATCTACCGTCCCCCTGGCCAAACTCTAGCCACCTTCCTAGAGGAGCTGGACGGCCTGCTGTCCTCTTTCATGGAGGATGGCACTCCACTCCTAGTCTTTGGCGATTTCAACATTCACCTAGACAGGCCTTATGCTACAGACTTCCATTCACTCCTAGCTTCATTTGATCTCAAACGCCTTACCACTACTAGCACGCACAAATCAGGCAGCCAACTTGATTTAATTTACACACGCAACTGTACTACAGATAACATTCTGGTACAACCACTACATATCTCTGACCATTTCTTCATTACATTTACCTTACATTTTACTACCCGGGTGCCACCAGCTCCCTTACCGGTTACTTTCAGACGTAACCTACGCTCCCTTTCCCCCACCCTTCTTTCCTCTGTAGTATCCTCCTCTCTTCCCTCACCTATCCATTTCACATCTCTGGATGTGAATGCAGCTACTGACACTTTATGCTCTACCTTAACCTCTTGTCTAGACGACATTTGTCCTCTCTCCTCCAGGCCAGCACGGGCTACCCCTTCTAACCCCTGGTTATCCGATGTTCTTCGTGAGCATCGGACCAAACTCAGAACGGCAGAGAGAAAATGGCGCAAATCAAACGATCCGTCGGACCTGACTAGGTATCAGTCTTTGCTTTCGTCTTTCTCTACTGAAGTCCACACTGCCAAATCCTCACACTTCCACAACAAGATCAACAGTGCTCCAGACATGCGTGATCTCTTCAGAACATGTAATTCTCTCCTCTGTCCCCCTCCACCACCGCCCACCACTTCTATAACAGCTGACGACTTTGCCACTTTTTTCACCGACAAAACTAGAACAATCGGTAACCAGTTCTCAACTCCACACACACAGGACCTCCAACCAACCACATCCACTGCTCAAACTCCCATCTTCTCCTTCTGTCCCCTCACCGAGGCGGAAGTATCCAAACTTCTCCTCTCCTGCCATCCTACAACATGTCCTCTTGACCCAATCCCCTCTCACCTTCTCCAAGCAATCTCTCCCACACTCTTACCGGCACTCACACACATTATCAACACATCTCTCCGCACTGGCATCTTCCCCACAGCGTACAAGCAGGCCCGGGTAACCCCACTGCTCAAAAAACCTACATTAAACACTTCTCTTTTAGAAAACTACAGACCTGTCTCTCTCCTTCCATTTGTAGCGAAAACACTCGAACGAGTTGTCTTCAACCAGCTCTCACTGTTCCTTTCACAGTACAACAAACTGGATGCTAAACAGTCAGGTTTCAGGAGTGGCCATTCAAAAGAGACTGCGCTACTCTCAGTCACTGAAGCCCTACGAGTCGCAAAGGCCGATTCCAAATCATCAGTCCTTATTCTGCTCGATCTTTCTGCTGCTTTTGACACTGTCAATCATCAGATCCTCCTGTCCACCCTCTCATCGCTGGGCATCACTGGGATTCCACTTCGCTGGTTTGAATCCTATCTCACCGGTAGGTCCTTCAGGGTGGCCTGGGGTGGGGAGGAATCCAAAGCACATCAACTGGTCACTGGGTTCCTCAGGGATCGGTTCTTGGACCCCTCCTCTTCTCAACATACACTACATCACTGGGACCCATCATACAGGCACATGGCTTCTCCTACCATTGCTACGCCGATGACACACAGCTCTATCTCTCTTTTCAACCAGATGATACAACGGTAGCTGCACGGATCTCAGGCTGCCTGGCGGACATCTCGGCATGGATGAAAGAACATCACCTACAGCTCAACCTGGCAAAGACTGAGCTACTTGTCGTCCCTGCCACTCCGACTCTACAGCATGACTTCTCGATTCAATTAGGCACATCAATAATTACCCCATCAACTTCGGTCAGAAATCTTGGTGTAATCTTTGATGACCAGCTGACCTTCAAAGAGCACATTGCAAAGACTGCTCGATCTTGCAGGTTTGCGCTACACAACATCAGAAAAATCAGGCCCTTCCTGACAGAGCATGCTGCGCAACTTCTTGTCCAGGCCCTTGTCGTTTCTAGGCTGGACTACTGCAATGCCCTTCTGGCTGGTCTTCCATCAAACACAATCAAACCTCTACAAATGATTCAGAATGCAGCGGCACGACTGGTCTTCAATGAGCCCAAAAGAACCCATGTTACACCTCTCTTCATCTCACTGCACTGGCTACCAGTGGCAGCTCGCATCAAGTTCAAGACACTGATGCTTGCATACAGAACGACCACGACCACACTCCTACTTCCACGCACTATTACAAATCTACATCCCCTCCAGAAGTCTGAGATCTGCTAGTGAGCGACGCCTTGTGGTACCATCACAGAGAGGCTCAAAATCACTCTCCAGAACATTCTCATTCACCATTCCTGGATGGTGGAATAATCTTCCCACCCCTATCCGGAATGCTGGATCCCTGTCAATCTTCAAGCAACAACTGAAGACTCATCTCTTTCGGTACTACTTGACTTCATCCTAAACTTAAAAAAAAAAAAAAAAAAAAAAACTTTCCCTTTATCTTTCTCTCCTTCCCTTGCTAGCTTGTACTTATTTGAACAATGACTGAGACTTGGTGTTACGAGCACTTCCTCTGTCTGATTGCCTCTTCAAGATGAATCGCTTTATGTACTCCCCAATTGTAAGTCGCTTTGGATAAAAGCGTCTGCCAAATGACTAAATGTAAATGTAAATGTATTAGAACAAGGAAGTATGACCATATTAGCCCGGTTCTGTCAACACTGCACCGGCTCCCTATCAAACATCGTATAGATTTTAAAATCTTGTTAATGACTTATAAAGCACTGAATGGCTTAGCTCCTCAGTACTTGAGCGAGCTCCTATCACACTATATTCCTTCACGTCCGCTGCGTTCTCAAAACTCTGGCCATTTGATAATACCTAGAATATCAAAATCGACTGCGGGCGGCAGATCCTTTTCCTATTTAGCTCCCAAACTCTGGAACAATCTACCTAACACTGTTCGGGAGGCAGACACACTCTGTCAGTTTAAATCTAGATTAAAGAACCATCTCTTTAACCTGGCGTACACATAACACACTACTACACTTCTATTATTCAAATCCGTTAAAGGATTGTTAGGCTGCATTAATTAGATCAACCGGAACCGGGAATACTCCCCATAACACACGATGTACTCGTTACATCGTAAGAAGATTGGCATCTACGCTAATATTTGTTTCTTTCTTATTCTGTTTCTCAGTCCGTGTCCAGATCAGATGGTGGATCGGCGCCAGGAGATGATGTCTGCGGCCCTGATCGTCAGCGATAAGCCCCAGAGACATATCCCCAGTGAAGACCTCGATTAAAATACAATAAAAATAAAAATAAAACAAATAACTAAAAATATAATAATAAAATACCTAACTACATAATACTATTATTGTTGGAAATTGCAACAATATAAAAATAGAAATAGAATACATTTATACATTTAACATTTTAATTAAAACAATAAGTAAACAATAAATAAACAATAATATCCTGGCCAGAGGAGAATTGCCCCCCTCGACTAAGCCCGGTTTCTCCCAAGTTTTTTTTTTTCTCCATTCTGTCACAGAGGGAGTTTTGGTTCCTTGCCGCTGTCGCCTCTGGCTTGCTCAGTTGGGGACACTTAATTTCTAGCGATTATCGTCAATTGGATTTCACAGATACTATTTAAACTATACTGAGCTAGACAATGACATCTCTGAATTCAATAACTGAAAATTGAGTGTTTAATCTTATTATTATACATTATTGACACTCTATCCTCCAACTTGATACTGTTAAGTGCTTTGACACAATCTGTATTGTTAAAAGCGCTATATAAATAAAGGTGACTTGACTTGACTTGACAGCATGATTATTGCACAGGTTTGCCTTAGGCTGGCCACAATAAATGGCCACTCTAAAATGTGCAGTTTTACTGTACTGGGGGTCCGGGGGCGGGTCTGAAAACCAGTCAGTATCTGGTGTGACCACCATTTGCCTCACGCAGTGCAACACATCTCCTTCGCATAGAGTTGATCAGGTTGTTGATTGTGGCCTGTGGGATGTTGGTCCACTCCTCTTCAATGGCTGTGCGGAGTTGCTGCATATTGGCAGGAACTGGAACACGCTGTCGTATACGCCGATCCAGAGCATCCCAAACATGCTCAATGGGTGACATGTCCGGTGAGTATGTTGGCCATGCAAGAACTGGGATGTTTTCAGCTTCCAGGAATTGTGTACAGATCCTTGCAACATGGGGCCGTGCATTATCATGCTGCAACATGAGGTGATGGTCGTGGATGAATGGCACAACAATGGGCCTCAGGATCTCTTCACGGTATCTCTGTGCATTCAAAATGCCATCAATAAAATGCACCTGTGTTTGTTGTCCATAACATACGCCTGCCCATACCATAATCCCACCGCCACCATGGGCCACTCAATCCACAACGTTGACATCAGCAAGCTGCTCACCCACCCACACCATACATGCTGTCTGCCATCTGCCCTGTACAGTGAAAACCGGGATTCATCCGTGAAGAGAACACCTCTCCAAAGTGCCAGACACCATCGAATGTGAGCATTTGCCCACTCAAGTCGGTTGCGACGACGAACTGCAGTCAGGTCGAGACCCCGATGAGGACGACGAGCATGCAGATGAGCTTCCCTGAGACGGTTTCTGACAGTCTGTGCAGAAATTCTTTGGTTATGCAAACCGATTGTTGCAGCAGCTGTCTGGGTGGCTGGTCTCAGATGATCTTGGAGGTGAAGATGCTGGATGTGGAGGTTCTGGGCTGGTGTGGTTAGACGTGGTCTGTGGTTGTGAGGTCGGTTGGATGTACTGCCAAATTCTCTGAAACGCCTTTGCAGGCGGCTTATGGTAGAGAAATGAACATTCAATTCATGGGCAACAGCTCTGGTGGACATTCCTGCAGTCAGTATGCCAATTGCACTCTCCCTCAAAACTTGCGACATCTGTGGCATTGTGCTGTGTGATAAAACTGCACATTTTAGAGTGGCCTTTTATTGTGGCCAGCCTAAGGCACACCTGTGCATTAATCATGCTGTCTAATCAGCATCTTGATATGCCACACCTGTGAGGTGGATGGATTATCTCGGCAAAGGAGAAGTGCTCACTAACACAGATTTAGACAGATTTGTGAACAATATTTGAGAGAAATAGGCCTTTTGTGTACATAGAAAAAGTCTTAGACACATGATGTACTTGTTACATCGTAAAAAGATTGACATCTACGCTAATATTAGTCTGTTTCTTTCTTATTCCGAGGTCACTGCATTCACCAGATCAGATGGTGGATCAGCACCTAGAGACGACCTCTACAGCCCTGAACGTCAGCGGAGACCAGGACACCTAGATGAGCCCCAGAGACAGACCCTTAGTGAGGACCCCGTCAAAATCTAGTAAATCTAGAGTGTGTCCACGATTGTGTGTTGGTCCATGCACATGCTGAATCAGGTCAAAAGTGTTTAAAACAGTTATAATTTCTTTTGTAGTTTTGATTTCAGCATTATCTATATGAATATTAAAATCCCCTGCAATAGCAAAACAGTCAAACTCTGAGGAAATCATTGATAACAATTCTGTGAACTCTTCAACAAAGGCTGGAGAGTATTTTGGAGGCCTGTAAATGATGATAAACAGAATGCGTGGGGCACCTTTCAGCACAATACCTAGATATTCAAAAGACAAGTACTGACCAAATGACACTTGCTTGCATTGATAAACATCTTTAAATAGAGCAGCTACACCTCCACCTCTCCTAACAGTCCTGCAGACACTTATAAAATTAAAGTTAGGAGGGGCTGTTTCATTTAGGACTGTTGCACTGCAGCTGTCTTCAAGCCATGTTTCATTTAGAAACATAAAATCCAGGTTGTTTGTGGTTATTAAATCATTGATCACAAATGATTTATTTTTTAGTGAGCGAATGTTTAAAAATGCTAACTTCATGGAATTACATTTTGTCTCTACAGCAATCTTAGATTGATGCATTACAGGCCGCAGATTAGATGGGTCAGCCGTACGGCTTGAGAAGGCCTTAGACTTTCTATCACATGATAAAACGGAAATAGAGAAGGCTACAGGCATACTGGGTTCCCGCTTGTTTTGTAAACATTTGTGAATGTTGCTGTTAATAAAGCGGGGACCCGACACATATCACTGAGAGCTGTTATCAGTTGTTTTTGGTTCACCTACAGCCGATGGAGGAGGGTTTGGGCCCTGGCGTTGTGGCAGAGGTCGGAGAGCTCTCACAGGAGGAGGGAGAGCTGGGCCTGCAGTCTTTGGTGGTTGGGGGGGCCCGCCGTTTTTTTGTTGATATCTGGGGGCTTGCAGAGAGTTTGGTCCCAGCATACACCAGTTCCTCCATTTTCTGTGAAAAGCTTAGAAGTGGAGATGCTGGAGAGAGGGATAGTGTGTCTGCTGAGCGGGGCTCTAGCTCTGGTGTTTCCGGTGACTGTGATGTGTTGTCCTGGCTTCCCAGGCTGTTTTCCAGAAAGTCGTCCTTGGGTGTTGAGTCTTGGAGCTGTTGTAATACGTCACAGTCTGCATGTGATGAGCTCTGTGGGCGGGGCTCAGCCGGGATGTCCATGAGCAATGCTTGTTTTGGCTGCGTGGCGTTATCAGTGTCCTTGTGGGATTCTTCAACCACATGATGACTCGGAAGCTGATATGAAGTCCTGTGGTCACTCATATTCTGTTCAGGTGAGTGTGTGAGTGGATTGGCACACACCACCGAAGGATGACGGAGGGAGAAAAAGAAATTGTCCTTTAGCACTCTTGTACCAAGTTTGTTTGGGTGGAGGCCATCCAGTTTAAACAGTTGTCTGTGGCCCCAGAAAATATTGAAGTTGTCGATGAAGTTGACTCCTTTTGTACTGCAGGTTCTTTGTAGCCATGTATTCAGCCCAAGCAACCGTGAAAACATGTTAGTTCCCCTTGCTGGGAGTGGTCCACTGATGAACGACTGAACTTCAAATCTTTGAAGTGTTTCAAAGAGTTCACTGAAATCTTGCTTAAGCAGTTCTGACTGCCCTTTCCGAATATCATTCTTCCCCACATGGATGATGACTCGATTTGCAGTCTTGTGCTTCATCACAATGTTCTGAAGTTCCTTGTTCACATCAGAGACGGTTGCTTGAGTAAAGCAGCAGTTAGTTGTAGTCCTGCTACTGATGTTTCTAATAATAGAGTCACCCACTATCAGAGTCCTGGGCTCGGCTGCGCTCTGAGCTGAATGCCACTGTCTGCTCGACATTGAGCGCCGGTTAGTAGCAATGTTAGCTGCTGGCTGATTCGATCCAAGTTTTGTCACATTTTGGGATTCCTCATCCACATTCATCAATGCTTCAAATCTGTTTTCAAGATGTATAGGGGGTTGTAGAATACCAGTGTTTACAAGTCTTGTCATAGCCGTATCTGGGGTAGAGGATGCTACAGCAGCAATACGAGATACTCGTGACAATCTGATGTCTCGAGAGCCTTTGGGTCTCGCTCCCTGTTTGTGCCATCGATTAGTCCGTCGATCAGTTTCGGCTTGTTCCTCTACACTTGGTATAAACTGTTGAGATTCACTAGATTCACAGGACTCACCGGCTGTATGCTGAGGGGGTCCGTGGTGACCATCTGCTGTATGTTCCGTCTGTTTTGGAAGTCCAGCAAGTAACTTTGTTTCAAGAACCGCAATCCTTTGTAGAATTTTGTGGCAGTTCATGCAGCAAGTAGATTCCACTAGAGGCATTTTCTCTCGTCTGTTTGAATGTAGACAGCTGTATTTTTCTGTCTCCGGAATGTAAACTGCTGGCAGTGGGAGGCAAAGAGTCCTCTTTTTCCAAAAAATGTGTTGTTTGAGCACTGTGCTGATCTGCTGAAGTTAAAATCTTAGAGAGATCTGAGAAAAAAACAAAAATAGGGAGCAAAGCGCAGAGCAATAAGCAAGAGCGTCCGAACAGTAGCGAAGCCGGAAGCGGCTATGTAATCATAGATCGATTACAAAACTATATGGGTATTCAAGGGCAGGCTTTAAGATGGTTTAGATCCTACCTTTCTGATCGTTATCACTTTGTCTATTTAAACGGGGAAATATCTCAATTGAATCCAGTAAAGTATGGCGTACCACAAGGATCTGTCCTAGGCCCTCTGCTATTTTCAATATACATGTTGCCCCTTGGTAATATTATTAGAAAATACGGGATTAGTTTCTGTTATGCTGATGATACTCAACTATATATTTCAACAAGATGAAACTTCTAAATGATCTAAGCTAACAGAGTGTGTTAAAAATGTAAAAGACTGGATTACCAATAATTTTCTCCTATTAAATTTGGATAACATTTACATTTACATTTAGTCATTTGGCAGACGCTTTTATCCAAAGCAACTTACAATTGGGGAATACATAAAGCGATTCATCTTGAAGAGGCAATCAGACAGAGGAAGTGCTCGTAACACCAAGTCTCAGTCATTGTTCAAATAAGTACAAGCTAGCAAGGGAAGGAGAGAAAGATAAAGGGAAAGGTTTTTTTTTTTTTTTTATAAGAACAAGTTTAGGATGAAGTCAAGTAGTGCCGAAAGAGATGAGTTTTCAGTTGTTGCTTGAAGATTGACAGGGATCCAGCATTCCGGATAGGGGTGGGAAGATTATTCCACCATCCAGGAATGGTGAATGAGAATGTTCTGGAGAGTGATTTTGAGCCTCTCTGTGATGGTACCACAAGGCGTCGCTCACGAGCAGATCTCAGACTTCTGGAGGGGATGTAGATTCGTAATAGTGAGTGGAAGTAGGAGGGAGCTGAGCCTGTGGTCGTTCTGTATGCAAGCATCAGTGTCTTGAACTTGATGCGAGCTGCCACTGGTAGCCAGTGCAGTGAGATGAAGAGAGGTGTAACATGGGTTCTTTTGGGCTCATTGAAGACCAGTCATGCCGCTGCATTCTGAAATATTTGTAGAGGTTTGATTGTGTTTGATGGAAGACCAGCCAGAAGAGCATTGCAGTAGTCCAGCCTAGAAACGACAAGGGCCTGGACAAGAAGTTGCGCAGCATGCTCTGTCAGGAAGGGCCTGATTTTTCTGATGTTGTGTAGCGCAAACCTGCAAGATCGAGCAGTCTTTGCAATGTGCTCTTTGAAGGTCAGCTGGTCATCAAAGATTACACCAAGATTTCTGACCGAAGTTGATGGGGAAATTATTGATGTGCCTAGCTGAATCGAGAAGTCATGCTGTAGAGTCGGAGTGGCAGGGACGACAAGAAGCTCAGTCTTTGCCAGGTTGAGCTGTAGGTGATGTTCTTTCATCCATGCCGAGATGTCCGCCAGGCAGCCTGAGATCCGTGCAGCTACCGTTGGATCATCTGGTTGAAAAGAGAGATAGAGCTGTGTGTCATCGGCGTAGCAATGGTAGGAGAAGCCATGTGCCTGTATGATGGGTCCCAGTGATGTAGTGTATGTGGAGAAGAGGAGGGGTCCAAGAACCGATCCCCGAGGAACCCCAGTGACCAGTTGATGTGCTTTGGATACCTCCCCTCCCCAGGCCACCCTGAAGGACCTACCGGTGAGATAGGATTCAAACCAGCGAAGTGGAATCCCAGTGATGCCCAGCGATGAGAGGGTGGACAGGAGGATCTGATGATTGACAGTGTCAAAAGCAGCAGAAAGATCCAGCAGAATGAGGACTGATGATTTGGAATCGGCCTTTGCGACTCGCAGGGCTTCAGTGACTGAGAGTAGCGCAGTCTCTGTTGAATGGCCACTCCTGAAACCTGACTGTTTAGCATCCAGTTTGTTGTACTGTGAAAGAAACAGTGAGAGCTGGTTGAAGACAACTCGTTCGAGTGTTTTCGCTACGAATGGAAGGAGAGAGACAGGTCTGTAGTTTTCTAAAAGAGAAGTGTTTAATGTAGGTTTTTTGAGCAGTGGGGTTACCCGGGCCTGCTTGAACGCTGTGGGGAAGATGCCAGTGTGGAGAGATGTGTTGATAATGTGTGTGAGTGCCGGTAAGAGTGTGGGAGAGATTGCTTGGAGAAGGTGAGAGGGGATTGGGTCAAGAGGACATGTTGTAGGATGGCTGGAGAGGAGAAGTTTGGATACTTCCGCCTCTGTGAGGGGACAGAAGGAGAAGATGGGAGTTTGAGCAGTGGATGTGGTTGGTTGGAGGTCCTGTGTGTGTGGAGGTGAGAACTGGTTACCGATTGTTCTAGTTTTGTCTGTGAAAAAAGTGATAAAGTCGTCAGCTGTTATAGAAGTGGTGGGCGGTGGTGGAGGGGGACAGAGGAGAGAATTAAATGTTCTGAAGAGATTACGCATGTCTGGAGCGCTGTTGATCTTGTTGTGGAAATGTGAGGATTTGGCAGTGTGGACTTCAGTACAGAAAGATGAAAGCAAAGACTGATACCTAGTCAGGTCCGACGGATCGTTTGATTTGCGCCATTTTCTCTCTGCTGCTCTGAGTTTGGTCCGATGCTCACGAAGAACATCGGATAACCAGGGGTTAGAAGGGGCAGCCCGTGCTGGCCTGGAGGAGAGAGGACAAATGTCGTCTAGACAAGAGGTTAAGGTAGAGCATAAAGTGTCAGTAGCTGCATTCACATCCAGAGATGTGAAATGGGTAGGTGAGGGAAGAGAGGAGGATACTACAGAGGAAAGAAGGGTGGGGGAAAGGGAGCGTAGCTTACGTCTGAAAGTAACCGGTAAGGGAGCTGGTGGCACCCGGGTAGCAAAATGTAAGGTAAATGTAATGAAGAAATGGTCAGAGATATGTAGTGGTTGTACCAGAATGTTATCTGTAGTACACTTGCGTGTGTAAATTAAATCAAGTTAGTTGCCTGATTTGTGCGTGCTAGTAGTGGTCAGGCGTTTGAGATCAAATGAAGCTAGGAGTGAATGGAAGTCTGTAGCATAAGGCCTGTCTAGGTGAATGTTGAAATCGCCAAAGACTAAGAGTGGAGTGCCATCCTCCATGAAAGAGGACAGCAGGCCGTCCAGCTCCTCTAGGAAGGTGGCTAGAATTTGGCCAGAGGGACGGTAGATTACTACTATCTGGAGTTTTATAGGAGCCGTTACAGTAATCGCATGAGATTCAAATGAGTTGTGATTGCCTAGGGGAGAGTGGGTTGAGTATTTCCAATTGTTTGAAATGAGCAGACCAGTGCCCCCACCCCGGCCAACTTGCCTTGGGGTGTGAGAGAAAGAGAAATTGTGAGAGAGAGCAGCCGGGGTAGCGGAGTCTTCTGGATGAATCCAGGTCTCAGTCAAGCCCAAGATGCTGATTGTGGATTGTAAGGAAAAAGCAGAAATGAAGTCAGCTTTATTGACCGCTGACTGGCAATTCCAAAGACCCACAGAGAAAGAAAGAGGTGTAGTAGAAGATGTAGCGATCGGGCGCAGGTTAGCAGGATTACGTTGCCGTCTGCGTGTGTTTTTAGAGCGTGGTTGAGAGAGAACCGGAATGGTTTGGAAACACATGATAGCGGTGGAAGGATGGAGGATAGGGAAGGAGAGTGTGTGAGGGAAGATAGAAATGATACTTAAGTGTGTGCTCGGTGTCGTTGCTCGGTTAAAGTCGCGCAGGAAAAGTCGTCCGTCTTTACACTCGTTGGTCTTCACACGAGGAGGCTGAGCACGACGGCTGAACGCTTCCGCAGACGCTTCCGCATCAGCGCTCTGACATCAAATAAATACAGTATAGGAGACTAGAGTGAAAACAGCTGAGGCCGGCTTCTGCTCAGCACAGCCAATAACCTTAAAGGACTGCTAATTGCTGGATACGAAACTATACACTTCGCACAATCACACAGGCTCATTCTTAGCTGAGGCGCAAATTATTCTAATTACCAGTAAGTGCAATCACAAATATAAACCTCAACGAAAATGCACAATAGAAATAGGTAGGAAACGAAGTATTCCTTCCTAGCAGCAAGTAAATAATTTAAACAACAGAACTGCGAAAAAGTATTACAACACTTACGCGAGCTGCCGTCCTTCTCTTCTGGTGACTAATCGGCTTTCCCAACTTATAACAGCCACCAAGCAGTTTAAATACTTAACAGTCGCTGAGGCCGGCTTCTGTTCAGCACAGCCAATAACCTTAAAGGACTGCTAATTGCTGGATACGAAACTAAACACTTCGCACAATCACACAGGCTCATTCTTAGCTGAGGCGCAAATTATTCTAATTACCAGTAAGTGCAATCAAAAATATAAACCTCAACGAAAACGCACAATAGAAATAGGTAGGAAACGAAGTATTCCTTCCTAGCAGCAAGTAAATAATTTAAACAACAGAACTGCGAAAAAGTATTACAACACTTACGCGAGCTACCGTCCTTCTCTTCTGGTGACTAATCGGCTTTCCCAACTTATAACAGCCACCAAGCAGTTTAAATACTTAACAGTCGCTGAGGCCGGCTTCTGCTCAGCACAGCCAATAACCTTAAAGGACTGCTAATTGCTGGATACGAAACTAAACACTAGGATAAGACCGAGATATTACTTGTTGGACCAAAAAGCAGTACACAGAATCTCGTAGATTACAATTTGCATCTAAACAGATGTACTGTTACTTCCTCTACAGTCAAAAATGTGGGTGTTATATTAGACAGCAACTTGTCCTTTGAAAATCATATTTCCAATTTTACAAGTCAAGTCAAGTCAAGTCACCTTTATTCATATAACGCTTTTAACAAAACAAATTGTGTCAAAGCAACTGCACAATATCAAAATAGGAAATTAGTGTCAATAATGTAAAATGACAATATTAAACACTCAATTTTCAGTTAAAGGCATTTCATTATTGAATTCAGTGATGGCATCGTCCAGCTCCGTTCAGTTCAAAAAGTTTCTGTTCAATCAAGTCGACGATATCGCTGGAAATGAAGTGTCCCCAACTAAGCAAGCCAGAGGCGACAGCGGCAAGGAACCAAAACTCCATCGGTGACAGAACGGAGAAAATAACCTTGGGAGAAACCAGGCTCAGTCGGGGGGCCATTTCTCCCCTGGCCAGACGACCCAGCAGTTCAATTCCAACTGCTGCAAAGTCAGATTGTAAGGGCTCAACTGGTTCCAGTGGTCTTTTCCCGATGGCTGTCTAGGTGACGGGGTCCTCACTGGGGATCTGTCTCTGGGGCTCATCTAGGTGTCCTGATCTCCGCTGACGTTCAGGGCTGTAGAGGTCGTCTCTAGGTGCTGATCCACCATCTGATCTGGTAACTGCAGTGACCTCGGAATAAGAAAGAAACAGACTAATATTAGCGTAGATGTCAATCTTCTTACAATGTAACAAGTACATCGTATGTTATGGGAAGTGTTCCCGGTTCCGGTTGACCTAATTAATGCAGCCTAACAATCCTTTAACCGATTTGAATATTAGAAGTGTATTAGTGTGTTATGTGTAAGCCAGGCTAAAGAGATGGGTCTTTAATCTAGATTTAAACTGACAGTGTGTCTGCCTCCCGAACAGTGTTAGGTAGATTGTTCCAGAGTTTGGGCGCTTAATAGGAAAAAGATCTGCCGCCTGCAGTTGATTTTGATATTCCAGGTATTATCAAATGGCCAGAATTTTGAGAACGCAGCGGCCGTGGAGGACTATAATGTGATAAGAGCTCGCTCAAGTACTGAGGAGCTAAACCATTCAGGGCTTTATAAGTAATTAACAAGATTTTAAAATCTATACGATGTTTAGTAGGGAGCCAGTGCAGTGTTGACAGAACCGGGCTAATGTGGTCATACTTCCTGGTTCTAGTAAGAACTCTAGCTGCTGCATTTTGAACCATCTGTAGTTTGTTTATTAAGCATGCAGAACAACCACCCAAAAAAGCATTACAATAATCTAACCTTGAGGTCATAAACGCATGAATTAATATTTCTGCAATTGATATTGAGAGCATAGGTCTCAGTTTAGATATATTTTTAAGATGAAAAAATGCAGTTTTACAAATACTAGAAACGTGGCTGTCAAAGGAGAGATTGCTATCAAATAGCACACCAAGATTCCTGACTGATGACGAAGAATCGACAGAGCAGCCATCAAGTGTTAGAGTGTTCTAGGTTATTACTTGTGGGGGTTTTAGGTCCGATAATTAACACCTTTGTTTTTTCAGAATTTAGCAGTAAGAAATTACTTGTCATCCAGTTTTTTATATCGACTATGCATTCCATAAGTTTCTCAATTTGGTGTGTTTCACCAGGCCGTGAAGAAATATAGAGCTGAGTATCATCAGCATAACAGTGAAAGCTAACCCCGTGTTTCCTAATGATATTTCCCAAGTGTAACATTTAAACCGTGAAAAGTAACGGCCCTAGTACTGAGCCTTGAGACACAGCATTCTTCCATCTTAGAAACATTGCCAAGCTTCGAAACATGTTACCTGTTTCTGATGCAGAAAAGCTAGTTCATGCATTCATAACCTCTAGACTGGACTATTGTAATGCACTGCTAGGTGGTTTTCCTGCATCTTCAATAAATAAGCTACAGATAGTCCAAAATGCAGCTTCTAGAGTGTTTACCAGGTCAAGAAAATATGATCACATTAATCCAATTTTACATTCTCTGCACTGGCTACCTATTAAGTACCGTATCAGTTACAAAATATTACTAATTGCTTATAATGCCCTTATTGTTTTAGCTCCTATGTGCCTATCTAGTCTTCTATCACGCTACAATCCATCACGCTCCCTAAGGTCGCAAAACTCTGTACTCTTGGTAGTTCCTAGGATAGCAAAGTCCACTAAAGGAGGTAGAGCTTTTTCACATTTGGCTCCCAAACACTGGAATAGCCTTCCTGATAATGTTCGGGGTTCAGACACACTCTCTGTGTTTAAATCTAGATTAAAGACACATCTCTTTAGCCAAACATTCACATAATGTATCTCATAACCTTGTACTTCAGTTACATCTGATGAAATGCACATTTTCATTATTTTGCTTGGGTTGAACACATCATTTTTAGCTTAGTTGGAACAGCAGCTGTGCTAATTTTTCTTTATTACCTTTTCTGTTTCTGCCACGGGATTGGCATCCCGAGGTAACTAGGAATTACAGAAGCTTCAGTCTGGATCCAACCCTCACAAAGACCTGAGATGACCGAACACCTGAGAAGAGATGATGCCACCCCCTCAGAAGACCTCAGATGACGCCATCCCTCAGACAACATACAAAAACTTTAATTTTCTGTAAAGCTGCTTTGCAACGATTTGCATCATCAAAAGCGCTATACAAATAAACTCGAATTGAATTGAAATATTTCAACTTCATTCTCATAATTTTAACTTTTTTTCTCTAAATATTTTGACTTAATCTTGTAATTTTAGATATTTTTTTATTTTTAACGTGACACTAAAATACTCTCATATGGAGAAAATGGCATCTAGTGGAGAATAACAGCTACTACATTTTTTTATGAAGTGTCTGTTACACAGTGTAGACTGTTTTTTTTGTGTGAGAGCACTTAAATTGGCACTAGACTAAAGTTGGTGACAATGTTCTTTGATAATATAAATGTTCTTTGCTCGCTTTCTCTATATAATTTTTTCTCTGTTTAAAAATGAAATAAATGAAATAATTAGTAACTCACTGTTTTTTTTTTGTATGAAATTGTGATGTTTGTATAATACAAATTCAGTCAAATTAAAATGCAACTGAATACAGGAGTTTTTTTTTTTTTGCATCGAGTCAGCTGATTACATTGCTTCCTTGGTTCATTTCATTTTGAACAGTGCTGAAATGATAATATATTTAATTTTGTGATTTTACTTTATTCTTGTAACTCTTATGCACTACTTACTTATGCTCTAATTCTTAAATGCAATTTATTTGGAGAGGTAATTTAAAGTAAAGAGGTCATTCAAATTTACTTTGAGTTTGGTTGAATTAATGACTATGCGTTTAAGTAACCCTTAAATAAACATCACAGAAATAAACAGCAACTCATCATAAAACTTGGAGAATCAAATGCAGGGAACATACTGTTCCTGCAAAGGTAATATTTTGAAATGTAGAAAAGCATAATGATATAAGAAAAAATATTACATAGTGTATGAACAGTACTGTGTACGTATTCCTCGACGGTCACTAAGAGTGATGAGAGAGATCAGACTAATATACTGATGTACATTCTCCAGGGCAGATGTGTTTTCTATCAAGGTTTTGAGGCAGTAGATTACACTAGTTCCAGGTTTAACTGGATTTTATTCAAATCTGCCCTCAGCCTGTCTTTAATATACAGTTTTCCTAGCATTTTGTGCCTGATCGCAGGCCTGACCAAGACCACAGCAGTGCTTGGATAAACTAATATCAGATTCGTGGCAGAAGGGCAATATTAAGCAAATGTCTAGTGCAACAGTTTAAGTGTCACTTGTGCTTTTCACCTCCCTCAGCTCTGACAAAGTCCAATGAAATTCTGTCATTGTGAGGGAACGAGAATGGGGGGGGGGGGGGGGGCAAGAAGCACGGAGGGAAAATAGATCAATATTTAATTTTCTCTGCTGGTGATATGTACAGCGTCTAATCAGCAGGGACTGGGAAGATGACACCAGGAATGTCAATTAGATGAGAGTGTTCTGTTCATCGCTCCTCTTCATCAGTCACACTCTCATCACATTACCCCTGAGGTCAAACCCAGGGTTCAGAGAGCAAATGTTTGCTAACTATCCTGTTAGATAGGCCATTTACAGTGAAATCTTGGAGTTTCCACTGATCTGGGATCAGATGTGATTACAAACTACTTTCTCAACTTTCTCAATGTTGTGAGAACCAGTAAATCTGACCTAAAAACTGAGAACATAGAGATTTAATAATGCTATAACCCATCAGAACCAGGTTACTAAGACCGCATATTAGAACTGGAATCAATTCGGTCCAATTAGACTAAAAAAACTCATTCAGTTTATAATTTACATATCGGAAAATGATAGATGATGGAGATTAAATGATGCTCTCAGATGAATTTGAGGCAGTTTGAATCATAGTATCTCTGTAAGTATCTTCAGTCTGACATATCTGACCACAAATTCTGCTGGTTGGACGCTAGGTGGTGCTGTGGGGTCATTTCCGCTGTGCGATAGCCTACAGAATAACTCAAGGCATGCTGATTTCAAACTTGAAATTCTGTTTTGAATTTCTTCATGGATTCTTTTTTTTATCACCACTTGAATGTAAGTTATGGTGGGTATGGTTTGTTAATCCGTTGGCACGATTTGTTAAACCGAGGGAACAGTTTAAGAATTTGTGAGTACGGTTTATAAACTGAGGGGACAGATTGCAAAAGCGTCGCCACGGATAGTTTTTTTTTTTCATACAGGTGACTTCCCGGGCTCTGTACACATGTGTCTGGAAAGAGTTAATCTACTAAAAAATATATGATGATATGGTTTTGTTATAATCAATAATGTGCATTGCCGTTTGATATTTTCATTATCAAAGTGATTCCAGGAAACATACACTGCGCGCTTTCAGAGCCAACCAGAAAAAAAAAAGTCACATGATCATTGTTTTCATGATTGATCGTAGCTGTCACTTTCAAGTATTCTGGTACTAGTGCCCATCCCAGATCATTACATGATCGACATCAACTTTTTTTTTTTTTTTCTGTGAAATGATCCAAACACAGTGATCCTCCATAGATTAATATTTAAAAAGGAACAAAAGCTTGTCTGAGAGAAACACTTTCAAGGCAGGGCTTATCGAAGGGATGGTTCAGTAGGGAATAAGATAATGAACGAATAATGCACTCATACACACAGAAGAGCTTTCTAGGCTTAAAGTTGATGTAAGTGTTTGGCAGATGAAGTAAAAGACAAACATAACAAGTGTATGTTTTAGTGCATTTTAGCATCATTATATAAGAATAGAGTCTGTGTTCTTAGATAAGTCTTAGATAAGTAACTCTGTGTTGGACATTTCAATCTGTTTCCTTCTCTCTTCTCCTTGTCTGCTTTGGGTTGCTTTGTTCTTAGATTTGCCAACATTTCCCCCCCCTCTTTGATCTTCATTTGCATTGTGTTTTTTCACTTGTGCTGTTTGGTCCTTTCAAACAAATCCCTCTCTTTTTCTTCCTTCTGTCCCTCTGTCTCACTTTCAGTGGCAGTGAGTGGCCACTCTTTCTCTCAAACGCTTGTGCACTACACAGCTGTCCACAACTTAGTGGAGACTGAAAGGTGGAACATGCCCCACATGACATGCTGTTTCCTTCAGCCCTCTTCTCCTCCACAATACTGACGAGCAGAATCTCATGTCAATTCTAGTGACATAATGAGGTGCAGAACAATATCAGCGTAAATACTTGACTGAGGGCTTTAAACGTCCTTGTCCAACATGTACACATTGCTTTAGGACCTGCCTAATGACTTTTGCACCCATGAGTCATCAAGAGTTATTCCCTCTTAGATCTAAAACCCAGAGACTTACGCTCATCTCCTGCAGGAGCTCGACTTAACAATCCCTTTCATTGACACCAATGACGAAACGGCCTGTGGGTCAGTCTGTTAGCGCTGTGTCTTTATGCTTCTTGTGCTTCTCCTGAGGGTTCTGGATCATTGATTTCCCACAGAGTCCAGTTACTTTAGAATAAACACAAAACAGCCAATCACAGCAGCAAAAACGTGTATGAAACGCGATTATGATGTAACGGTTGGAACATACAGATACAACTAGAATGCTTTGACATGAAATCAAAATGTGATCTTATTATTTTCCTTACTAAGTGAACAAATATTAATATAAAGGAAAATAGTATCAACCGGTAATGTCATAACTAGACTATTCATGATCCAATCAAACCCTAGTGAATAAAATGTACTCCTGTATTTACTTCCTGTTGATTTTGTTTCTTTATGATCGTGTATCATATGTCATTAAGAAATTGTTTTTGAATTAACATTTTCGTGTGTTAATGATGGTGTCATCTTTTCGAGAAAACTGCAGAGCAGTGATGATCCATGAATAGGGCTCTTAAATGATCTGTGAATGAAATGTAATGTGTGCCATGCATTTCATCGACCAGCACAGCAGAACACAGCATCCGCTCTAAATCAACACAGCCGACATTTACAGGAGAGCGTTTGAAATGTCAGTGTTGCTGTTCAGCAGGTGTTTCTGTCTCACTTGAGTCTCTAGAGAACATGGGAGGGATGAGAGTGGATAAGGAATGCTTGATGAATGAAACAGAGTCGTTCTGTCTTCATATTGCACCCACAGAAACAAAACATGTGGAAAGGTTCCAATAATGTCCATAATCATCAGTATCTCAGTAGTCATGTTTTTGATTACAGTTTCATTTTGTACAATGAAGCATGTGTATTAATCAGAACAGGGTTTAATAAGAATGTGTAGCCATCTTTGAGGATGCTGGAGCCCTGGTCTGTCAGGCTGAAGGCATGGAAACACCCAGGATGGCCAACCACTACATTCACTCACCCAATCACACACTCACACCGACAGGCCATGTACTGTCTCCAACTCACCTGTCCTGCATGCCTTTAGGTTGTGGGGGAACCAGAGCACCTGGAGGTGTAGTGGACAGCACATTCCAGGGCTCAGTTTATGGTAGGGCCCCTCTCTGACCACAGTAGTGGACAAAGGTTTGATACATTTTGATTAGATCTTGGTGGACTAATATAAGAAAACTAGATAAAGATGCAAGGACACCAGCTAGGCACCTCTTAGAGGGCAAGAAGAAGACCTTTGGTACCAAGCCCGGAAAGGACAGGACTTCTCATTGGTCAAAATGCAGTTTCTGCCCTCCACCACCATCAGACTAATTCCTCAGGCTTTAGCCTGTGACCACCATAAAAATTCCTTAGGACCTCTGGATGCAGCCGCAGTGGGTGAAACAAAGAGAGATCACAGAGATCCATCCAAATCCATTCAGAACTATGTTTTCAAACCTTAAAACTGATGCAAACCACAACACACACATCTTATATTAATTCAGAGAATAATTCATTCTCTGTGACAGTGATGTGTAGTGCAACATCTTACACAAGCTCAGATGTTAATGGACAAATTAATTAATGAAGGACAGTCCAATATTTTTCAATCATGTTCGTAACATTGCCAAAGGTATTCTGGTTGTGATTTGGCAAGTGAATAATGCACCGGTAAAACATGTGACACCTTTCTATCTTTGTGTTTGGACTATGCTAATAAGTTCCACAGGTGGAAAGAAGGGTGGGCTACACAGTGTCCTCCCGCTCTGATGGAAATGGCCAATCACATCACGGAAATGAAGAAGTGGCAAATTGCAATCTCCTCCTCATCGGAAAGGGATAAGGGTACCATTCCAAAAGACACTCCTGGTTCTGAGTCTGAGTCCCATAAGGGAGAGGCTGTAATATATACATTGTTGTATCAAAGGAAAGCCAAAGGCCCAGATGGTGTCTCTCCAGCCTGCCTCAAAGCCTGTGCTGTTCAGCTATCATCCATCTTCACATCGATCTTCAATAGATCACTGGAGCTGTGTGAAGTCCCCTCCTGCTTCAAACGCTCCACCATCATCCCTGTACCCAAGAAACCAAAAATCACAGGACTTAATGACTACAGACCTGTTGCTTTAACGTCGGTGGTGATGAAGTCATTTGAGAGGCTCGTGTTGGCTCACCTGAAGGACATTACTGGACCCTTGCTGGACCCCCTGCAGTTTGCTTACCGAGCAAACAGGTCTGTGGATGATGCAGTCAACATGGGATTGCACTACATCCTCCAACATCTGGACAAACCAGGGACTTATGCAAGGATCCTGTTTGTGGACTTCAGCTCCGCTTTCAACACCATCATCCCGGACACCCTTCAGAATAAACTGACACAGCTCTCCGTCCCCACCTCCATCTGTCAGTGGATCACCAGCTTCCTGACAGACAGGCAGCAGCTAGTGAGGCTGGGAAAATTCTCATCCAACACCTGCACCATCAGCACTGGAGCTCCTCAGGGTTGTGTTCTCTCCCCACTGCTCTTCTCCCTCTACACCAACGACTACACCTCTAAAGACCCCTCTGTCAAACTCCTGAAGTTTGCAGACGACACCACACTCATCGGCCTCATCCAGGACGGTGACGAGTCTGCTTACAGACAGGAGGTTAAGGAGCTGGCTGTCTGGTGCACTCTAAACAACCTGGAGCTCAACACGCTCAAAACTGTGGAGATGATCGTGGACTTCAGGAGAAACGCCCCAGCTCTCCCCCACTCACTATCATGAACAACACTGTGAATGCAGTGGAGTCATTCAGGTTCCTGGGAACCACCATCTCTCAGGACCTGAAGTGGGACACTCACATCGACTCCATCGTGAAAAAGGCCCAGCAGAGAATGTAATCAAATCAAATCAAATCACTTTTATTGTCACATCACCACAGCACAAGTGCCTTGGTGAGTGAAATTCTTGAGAGCGTGCTCCAAACAGTGCAAAAAAACAAAACAGTTTACATATAGACAGTACATATTTACAGACTGTACAGAAGACAATGTGCAAAATACACATACACATACTCAATACACACAGTGTACTATAAAGACAGTCTTAGTTATCAATACACTATGTACACATTTTACATTATGTACACATCTAAACATTGTGATATGTTAAGGGCAACAGATTATAGATTTACAACAGATTAGTTGTGCAGTAGATAGTTGTGCAAAGGTGCAACAGATTATACATATGCAATGTCGTGGATGTGCATTGTATGGTATCCAGTGATAGCAGATAGGTTGTATTATTGCAGTGTGTGCGTGTAGTCCAGTGGACGGCGGTAAAGTGCAGTGTGTGGCATGTTGTGTGAGTGGGAGTGTGATGTAGGGTGGATTAGTTCTGTCTGTTCATTTGCCTGATAGCCTGAGGGAAAAAGCTGTCCCTCAGTCGGCTAGTGCGGGATCGGATGCTGCGGAGACGTCTCCCTGAGGGCAGCAGAGAGAGCAGTCTGTGGGATGGATGGCTGGAGTCCTTGAAGATCCTCCTGGCTTTCCTTATACACCGCCTGGTGTAGATGTCCTGGAGGGAGGGAAGCTCACCTCCAACGATGTGGCGGGCAGTTCGCACAACTCTTTGCAGAGCTTTGCGGTTGCCAGCGGTGCTGTTTCCAAACCAGGCGGTGATGCAGCCGGTCAGGATGCTCTCCACAGTGCAGGTGTAGAAGGATCTGAGGATGCTGGGGCTCATTCCAAACTTCCTCAGCCGTCTCAGGAAGAAGAGGCGCTGATGTGCCTTCTTCAGCACTGCGTCTGTGTGAGTGGACCATGTGAGATCCTCGGTGATGTGAACGCCGAGGAACTTAAAGCTGTTTACCCTCTCCACAGGTGTCTTGTCGATGGAGATGGGTGTGTGTTCTCTGCTCTGTCTCCTGAAATCCACCACCAGCTCCTTGGTCTTGTCGATGTTGAGTGAGAGGTGGTTCTCCTGGCACCATTTAGTCAGGGTACTCACCTCCTCTCTGTAGGCCGTCTCATCGTTGTCGGTGATCAGGCCTATTACCGTTGTGTCATCGGCAAATTTGACGATGACGTTGGAGCTGTGTGTAGCTGTACAGTCGTGTGTGTACAGGGAGTACAGGAGTGGGCTGAGAACGCAGCCCTGCGGGGCACCAGTGTTGAGGATCAGGGGAGATGAAGTGTTGTTGCCCATTCTGACCACCTGACTTCTGCCTGTCAGGAAGTCCAGGATCCAGCTGCACAGAGATCTGTTCAGTCCCAGAGTCTGGAGCTTCGCAACCAGTGTGGCAGGCACTATGGTGTTAAATGCTGAACTGTAATCCACGAACAGCATCCTCACATAGGTGTTCTTATTTTCCAGGTGGGAGAGAGCAGTGTGCAGGGTGAAGGCAATAGCGTCGTCTGTGGAACGGTTTCTGCGGTATGCAAATTGTAGTGGGTCCAGTGAGGCAGGCAGCACAGAGCAGATGTGGTCTCTGATGAGCTTCTCAAAACACTTGCTGAAGATGGGTGTCAGAGCAACGGGCCTCCAGTCGTTCAAGCATGTGATTTTATTTTTCTTTGGTATGGGCACAATGGTGGATTTTTTGAAGCATGAGGGAACCACAGACAGAGAGAGGGACAGATTGAAGATGTCTGTAAAAACCCCGGCTAGTTGGTAAGCGCATGCTTTGAGCACACGGCCTGGGATGCCATCCGGGCCCACAGCTTTGCGGATGTTCAACCGTTTGAAGGATCGAGTTACATCCGCGACAGAAAGGGATAGTGGACTCACCTCTTCTGCAGCAGCTGTGGGAGCGCTCTCTGTGTGGGCGGGGTTATGAGCCTCGAAACGAGCATAAAAGGTGTTCAGCTCATCCGGTAGAGAGGCGGCAATGTTCACAGTGGCTGGTTTATTCCCTTTAAAGCCTGTGATGTTGTTGATGCCCTGCCACATGCTTCTTGGGTTGTTGTTGTTGAATTGTTCTTCAACTTTGTTTTTATATTGTCGTTTGGCTGCTTTGATGGATCTCCTGAGATCGTAACTGGCTTGTTTCCGATCGTCAGTGTTTCCGGATTTAAAGGCAGATGTCCGCGCTGACAAGGCTGATCGAACATCGCTGTTAATCCACGGTTTTTGGTTGGGGTAGATGCGTATTATTTTGGTCGGAATTACATCCTCTATACACGTCCGTATGAAACACGTTACAGAATCTGAGTACTCCTCTATGTCACCATCAGATGCTGCCCGGAACATGTCCCAGTCCACGTGATCAAAACAGTCCTGAAGTATAGCGTCCGATTGGTCCGACCAGCATTGAACTGTCCTGAGGGCGGGTGCTTCTCGTTTCAGTTTCTGCCTATAAGCAGGCAGAAGCAGAACGGAGGAGTGATCCGATTTGCCGAAAGGTGGGCGGGGGAGGGATTTGTAAGCGTCCCGGAAGGGGGAGTAGCAATGGTCCAGTACACGATCACCACGCGTGTTGATGGTGATGTGTTGAAAGTATTTTGGAGCTATTGTTCTGAAGTTGGCTTTATTAAAGTCCCCCGTAATAACAAACGCTGCATCTGGGTGCGCGGTTTCCTGCTCGCTTATATTCCCGTACAGTTCCCTGAGTGCCTGGTCTGTGTTGGCTTGAGGGGGAATGTATACAGCCGTGATTATGATCGCTGTAAATTCCCTCGGTAGCCAGAATGGTCTACACAGAAGCATATGAAATTCCAGATCAGGGGAGCAGAAGGATTTAATAGAGTGTAGGTTCCTTTCATCACACCACGAGTTGTTGATGTAGAAACAAACGCCCCCACCTTTGCTTTTCCCGGTGAGCTCTTTCGTTCTGTCCGAGCGGTGCACGGAGAAGCCCGTAAGCTCGATGGCTGAGTCTGGAACCATTGCAGACATCCAGGTTTCTGTGAGGCAAATAACGCAGCATTCCCTTGTTTCTCGTTGGTATGAGATGCGCGCACGCAGTTCACAGAGTTTGTTATCCAGTGACTGAACGTTAGCCAGCAAAATGGTTGGGAGAGGAGGTCGAAAGGCACGGCGTCTCAGTCTGACAAGAACGCCAGCTCTCTTCCCTCTTTTCCAGCTGCGTTTCTTTCGTCGTGGTCGTGCGTTCCAGACAAAGGGCTCTGATGCGGTGTCTGTAAACAATCCACCAGCGTTCAGGAACTCAAAGTCCGGTTTGCGTTGCGCGACGTAAGAACCGATGTTTAAAAGCGTGTCTCTATCGTAGACAGTTATACTAACAACATCTAACACGTAAAACAACAAAAAAACAAACAAAACATACGAAAACCTGCAGAGTTTTCTCGGAGCTCGCAACACGGCTGCCATCCTCGGCGCCATCTTGGCCAGTCTGCCAGAATGTACTTTCTTCATCAACTGAAAAAGTTCAACCTGCCACAGGCACACATGACACAGTTTTACTCTGCTGTTATTGAGTCGGTTCTGTGCTCTTCTATAACTGTATGGTTTGGGTCAGCCAGCAAATCAGATATAAGAAGACTGCAGCAGACTGTTAGGATAGCAGAAAGGATCATTGGTGTGCACCTGCCCAGCCTTCAGGATTTGTACTACTCCAGAGTGAAGAAACGGGCAGGTAACATCATCACAGACCCCTCTCACCCTGGACACGACCTGTTTGCGCTTCTTCCTTCAGGCAGACGCTACAGATCTCTGTGCACTAGAACATCTAGGCATAAAAACAGTTTTTTCCCCTATGCCATCTCCAGCCTAAACAACTAACACAGGAATTATTACCTGTGTTCTGTAATTCATGCCTGTATTTCATCCCCCATCTCTAATTATTTACTCTCTCTCTAGTACTATGTAAATATGTATGTATCATTTTCTATACAGCTGTATATATAGAGTAAATAAGGCACAAATCTGTACATAAATCTTCTGTTCCAGATTCATACACATTATTATTATTATTATTGTTAAGTCTTATTTAAATGTTCTGTTCTCATGTCAGATATGTATGTATGTATGTATGCATGTATGTACCAAGAGCTTCTTAAAAACCACAACAAATTCCTCGTGTGTTTGCACAAACTTGGGGAATAAAGCTGATTCTGATTCTGATTCTGATTCTGATTGTTCTGAGTCTCTGGCCTGTTACAGGAAAGGCAGCAACAGATAAACCACCATTCTGAGTCTGAATCCTGTAATGGAAAGACGTTAACAGGTGCACAGTTCTGAGTCTCTGACCTGCAAGGATGAGACAATAGCAGATCAACCACCTTCTGAGTCTCCCACCCAGAGAGACAATAGCAGATACACTGTCCCGTGAGGGAAAATACATTTACAGATACACCATTCTGAGTCTTTCGTCCAGAGAGACTACAACAGATACCAATTCTGAGTCTCCAGCACGTCCAGTGAGACACTAACAGATACATTTAGGTTCTGAGTCTCTGAGACATCAACAGACCACGCTCCAAGTCTCCAGCTTTTGAGGCAGCAACAGACTGTCTGTGCGGAAAGAGATATTCTACATTTAGCATGCCCTGAGTTCAATCTTGAAGGGATTGACCAAGTTCTGAGTCTCTAGCCCAGAGAGGCAGAAGACATACAGACATTTGCAACAAGGTAAAGCTCCGGCGAATGAACCCTCACTTCAAGGTACTTTTTCTCTCGTGTTCCAGGCAAGGACCTTCTGCACCTACTCCAGGGCCACATTTGCATGTTCCATGCAGGTAGTGTTGTTTTTGGCGGCCTGTTTTAATTTTAGTTTTAGTCTAGTCTTTGTGTGAAGCTGTCATTTTAGTTTTTATTAGTCTTAGTCACGTTCATACTCTTTTTAGTCTAGTCAAGTTTTAGTCAACTAAAAGTCTGAGCATTTTAGTCTTATTTTAGTCAGAATTATCCATGACTATTTTCGTCTAGTTTTAGTCGACGAAAACTGATGACTATTTTCGTCTAGTTTTAGTCAACGAAAACTGATGACATTTAGTCTAGTTTTAGTCAATGAAAATTGTATTTTAGTCTCTTTTTAGTAATGCAATTCTATTTAACCCAGTCAATATAGTATAAGTACAGAGCAGTATAGACGAAACAAAAATTTTCTTTTAGCCAAACCCATTTCAAACAAGGTTATCTTATTATATTATTGTTACCTTATAGACTCAAGAATACATCCAAAGACACTCTGATTTGAATTTACATTTATTTTACCAACCAAACATGTTAGAAGTACACACACATAAATTTAAATAAATAAAAACAATAAATAAAATAAAATAGCATCACATGACAATGCCAGAAAAAAAATTAATACATTCAAGTTTAACAAAGAGAAACAAGGTGCTTGAATGCTCGAGCTACAATAACATACTAAAAAGTGCAAATAAAATGTGTGTCTGTTACTTGTATTGCTTGTAAACTGAAGTCAGATGAAGCCGGCCATCGGTCCCTTTCTCTGTGTCATACTTAACTTTGTTTGTTGTCATCTTCTAAATAATGCCGCGAGTGGAGCTTGAGAAAGTGAAGTCGCCTGCGTCTGCGCAGAGTGTTGCCAAGTCTGCGGTTTTCCCGCAGAATTGGGCTACTTTAACACTGTTGCCGCGGTTGCTTTAACACTGTTTTTCATGTCCGCGGGTTGAAGCGACCCCAATAACGTGATATTTAGCCCCTGGAATGCGAACTTTACCGGGGAACCCCCCTCAAAATGTGATTGGGCTAGTTTTGGGGTAGTTTTGAGTAGCAATTGGGCGGGTTTTGTTGCGAAAACCTGGCAACCCTGAATTTCAGCCCCTGAAGTGAGACACAGGAAACGCGACAAAACAAGACGAAATAACGTTATAACATTTCGTTTCGTCTCGTTTTGGTCAACGAAAATGAAGAGACATTTTAGCATAGTTTTTATTTTGTAAACCACATTTAGTCTCGTTTTTATTCGTCAACGATATTGCATTATACATTTAATTATCATCATCGTCACATGACCAGCATTTACGTTGCTTCTCGCCTCGTTTTCGTCACGTGATAAAGGTTCGTTGACGACGATATTTCGTCATAATTTTCGTTGACGAAAGCAACACTACATGCAGGGCCCTTAGGACACTTTGGTGCTTCAGGAGATCAGTATCCTCCAACGCTTCGTGTTCAAGGCTGTTGAATTGGATTCCTGCTCCTTTTCCCACTGCATTGTTACCAGCACAACCAGTGGAAGAAGTCACCGCCACCGTACTGCTAACTCGACCACAGAGAACGTAAATATCACATATTCAAACCTCCTGCAGAGACCTAGGCATTGTTTTATATTATCAGTATATGATTTTCTAATTTACATTAGATGTTATATAGCTGATGTCAGTTTATAACAACAAATTATTCATTTATTTGTTTGATGCATAATAAGGTTCTTCACCTTATTAGCAACAGTTTATCTTTCTTTAAGAAAATGTAGACTTAGCAACACCCAACTGAATCACTTGCATTTTATGCATCTTATGCACTTTATTCCTTATTCATGTATGGTATTCATTTAGTAGTTGTTGATTACTCTCATCTATCTTTTGTCAATAAATATATTATTTTACACCTATGTCTTCCTTGTGTTGATGATACAGAAAGAGGTTCTACAATTTAGGTATCCCACCAATCTTTCTTATGTGATGTACTCATAACCGCACCAATAAAAGTGATTTGATTTTGATTAAGTGACACGTGATCCAAAAATTATAACATCATCGGTGATGTGAGTACCCATCACTACACTATTTTGCCTCCCTAGGTGGGCGAAAGCAAATTCACTACAGAGGAAACCCAAGCCAACATGACAAGAAGCTCCACAGAGAACGGTCTCCTGGCTCAAATCGGGGACCTGCTTACTGTAAGGTGACCCACACAGTTTCCCACAGAGCTACATCAAGTCAAGTCACATTTATTTATATAGCGCATTACACAGTACAGATTGTGTCAAAGCAGTTTTATAGTGTCAAACAGGAAAATAGTTTGTCGATAATGCAAGAGGACAATAACAAAAAGTACCGTCATTCCATATGGATCTATTCCTGTTTGAGTTCTTCTCTTACTTTTCTCTCACACTCAAGTAAAGGCCAAGAGCTTACACTTAAACTACAAAAAAATTGCAAAGGGCCACAAATTGCTATACTACTACTACTAATAATAATAATAATAATGTTGTTATTATTATTTATATAGGGTATTTTTATACTCTGGTCACTTTACTATGCTTTCAAATGGTCCTCCACGTATCTGTGTTTGCACTCTGAGGAATGTGAAATGTTTTCAAAGTGTTTTGCAGCATTGAGAATTATGGCCAATCATAGAGATATCTGCTAAACTCATCAACACAGTGGCCAATAAGATGGGTTTAATGGTATTCATATTCTGTAATTACAAGGTTCAAGGTTCTTTATTATTTGTCACATACACAATCATACAGGGTATAATCAGTAGTGAAATGTAGGTCAGGACAGGTCCGCTCAATGGACAGTGCAAAAAAATTAAATAAAAGATGAAACATAACACAAGAGAGTATATATAAATATAGGTAAGAATAAGATAAAAAATAAGTAAAAAATAAAATAAAATAAAATAAAATAAGGAGTAAAATGTGCAATGAAATAAAATGTGCAATACAGTCTACTGTGGATTTAATAAATATTAATATAAACAGGGATGTGCAAGAGAAATGTGCAAACAGGTTGTACAGGGTATGTACACATAGCAGCAATGCGGATGATGGAGAATAATGAATGTTTTTACAGTTTATTGAATTGAGTCCTGTAGATGTTATGAGACTGAGTTTAGGAGCCTGATGGCCTGAGGGTAGAAGCTCCTCCTCAGTCTCTCAGTTTTTGCCATCATGCTCCTGAAGCACTTGCCAGATGGCAGCAGAGTGAAAAGACGGTTACCGGGGTGATTTGAGTCCTTGATTATTTTTGCAGCTCTGCTTTTGCAGCGTTTGAAGTAGATGTCCTGCAGAGAGGGGAGGGCAGACCCTGAGATGCGCTCAGCTAAGCGCACGACTCTCTGCAGAGCTTTGCAGTCCTGATTTGTGGTGTTACTATACCACACTGAGATGCACTGAGTCAATACACTTTCTATGGCCCCTGAATAGAAAGTTTTCAGGATTGCTGGTGAGACCCTGAATTTCCTCAGCTGTCGCAGATGGTACAGTCTTTGCCTGGCTTTCTTGACCTGTGTTTGAATGTGTGCAGTCCAAGTCAGGTCCTCGGAGATGTTTACACCGAGGTACTTGAAGCTGCTCACCCTCTCCACAGGGGTCCTGTGGGGTTACAACCAACAAAGTGTGGACACGATGTAAATAAGAGATTCATTGTGCAGTGTAGTATTTAGACCGTATCATAGTACTGAGACTGCTCTCATTAGAGATACAAATGACCTGCTCTTATCATCTGATTGTGGTTGTATCTCTCTATTAGTTCTACTGGATCTTAGCGCTGCGTTCGACACTATCGATCACAACATTCTGTTGAATAGACTAGAAAACTTTGTTGGCATTAGTGGAAGTGCATTAGCATGGTTCAAATCGTACTCATCTGACCGCCATCAATTCGTAGCAGTGAATGAAGAGGTATCATATCGATCACAAGTGCAGTATGGAGGAGTTCCTCAAGGCTCAGTATTAGGGCCGTTACTTTTCACGCTTTATATGTTACCCTTGGGAAATATCATTAGGAAACACGGGGTTAGCTTTCACTGTTATGCTGATGATACTCAGCTCTATATTTCTTCACGGCCTGGTGAAACACACCAAATTGAGAAACTTATGGAATGCATAGTCGATATAAAAAACTGGATGACGAGTAATTTCTTACTGCTAAATTCTGAAAAAACAGAGGTGTTAATTATCGGACCTAAAACCCCCACAAGTAATAACCTAGAACACTGTCTAACACTTGATGGCTGCTCTGTAAATTCTTCGTCATCAGTCAGGAACCTAGGTGTGCTATTTAATAGTAATCTCTCCTTTGACAGCCACGTTTCTAGCATTTGTAAAACTGCATTTTTTCATCTTAAAAATATATCTAAACTGAGACCTATGCTCTCAATGTCAAATGCAGAAAAATTAATTCATGCGTTTATGACCTCAAGGTTAGATTATTGTAATGCTTTATTGGGTGGTTGTTCTGCATGCTTAATAAACAAATTACAGATGGTTCAAAATGCAGCAGCTAGAGTTCTTACTAGAACCAGGAAGTATGACCACATTAGCCCGGTTCTGTCAACACTGCACTGGCTCCCTACTAAACATCGTATAGATTTTAAAATCTTGTTAATTACTTATAAAGCCCTGAATGGTTTAGCTCCTCAGTACTTGAGCGAGCTCTTATCGCATTATAGTCCTTCACGTCCGCTGCGTTCTCAAAACTCTGGCCATTTGATAATACCTAGAATATCAAAATCAACTGCGGGCGGCAGATCTTTTTCCTATTTAGCGCCCAAACTCTGGAACAATCTACCAAACACTGTTCGGGAGGCAGACACACTCTGTCAGTTTAAATCTAGATTAAAAACCCATCTCTTTAACCTGGCGTACACATAACACACTAATACACTTCTATTATTCAAATCCGTTAAAGGATTGTTAGGCTGCATTAATTAGATCAACCGGAACCGGGAACACTTCCCATAACACATGATGTACTTGTTACATCGTAAAAAGATTGACATCTACGGTAATATTAGTCTGTTTCTTTCTTATTCCGAGGTCACTGCAGTCACCAGATCAGATGGTGGATCAGCACCTAGAGACGACCTCTACAGCCCTGAACGTCAGCGGAGACCAGGACACCTAGATGAGCCCCAGAGACAGACCCCCAGTGAGGACCCCGTCACCTAGACAGCCATCAGGAAAAGACCTCGGGAACCAGTTAAGCCCTCCAATCTGACTTTGCAGCAGTTGGAATTGAACTGCTGTGTCGTCTGGCCAGAGGAGAAATGGCCCCCCGACTGAGCCTGGTTTCTCCCAAGGTTTTTTTTCTCCGTTCTGTCACCGATGGAGTTTTGGTTCCTTGCCGCTGTCGCCTCTGGCTTGCTTAGTTGGGGACACTTCATTTCCAGCAATATCGTCGACTTGATTGAACAGAAACTTTTTGAACTGAACTGAGCTGGACGATGCCATCACTGAATTCAATAATGAAATGCCTTTAACTGAAAATTGAGTGTTTAATCTTGTCATTTTACATTATTGACACTATTTTCCAATTTTGATATTGTGCAGTTGCTTTGTCACAATTTGTATTGTTAAAAGCGCTATATAAATAAAGGTGACTTGACTTGACGACTTGTAGTCAGCTTTAATTATAATGAGAGTGTTTGCAAGAGTGCAGAACCCTGTGAGCTCAGCAAAGTGACTGGCAGCTCCAGTCATTATAATGGGTGCACTCTTTTATAACCCATTCACAATTTGAATAAAAGTTTAGTTTTAAAGCTGCTAAGAGGATCATTGCCCTGTTTTATTTTGCAAATTGTCAGGAGTTACAACCATATTTAAATGACACAAAATTAAAATCACACCACCTAATATTCACAATACTTTGGATGCAATTATATTAAATGTACAATCATATTTAGCATGACATGTGCCAGAAAACAAATGCTGAAGGGCTGGATGTGGACCATGGGCTGCCTGTTGAGTGCTGCTGCTCTAAGTGATGATTTGCCCTTTAAAAAACAGCAAGTAAACTCAATTATCTATCTGCCTACTTTGAATTTTAGAAAATGTGTGTGTTTGTGTGTGTGTGTGTGTGTGTTAATGGAGGGGATTTTGTGACAAATGACCTTTCTCTTCCTTCATCAGACCTCTGCAACACTGTCCAAAACACACACCAGAGGAATCACTTATAAGTATTTAATTAGTTGAGCTTTAGGCTGTTTGAGTGAGAGAGAGTGACAGAGAGATAGAGATGGGAGGAAGATGATCAGATGGAGTTTGGCATAGAGTGAAACAAAGGATGAAGAGAAAGATTCCATTTCTCAGTGTTATTTACTTATTTTGCTCTTCTGCATGTCAAACAGGCCGAGAGGAGAGATGCAAATAAAAGGAAAATAACAGCCTCTGGGTCTGAGCGCTGAGCTCACCACAGCTCTGTGAGCCTGGAGATGACCTTTAAGGCCACACAAACACAGGGCGACTCAAAGACACGGCAGATTCTGTCTGTGTGTGTGTGTGTGTGTGTGTGTGTGTGTGGCTACACATCAAGTCAAGTCAAGTCACCTTTATTTATATAGCGCTTTTAACAATACAGATTGTGTCAAAGCACTTAACAGTATCAAGTTGGAGGATAGAGTGTCAGTAATGTATAATAATAAGATTAAACACTCAATTTTCAGTTAAGGGCGTTTCATTATTGAATTCGGAGATGTCATTGTCTAGCTAAGTTTAGTTTAAATAGTAACTGTGAAATCAAATTGACGATAATCGCTAGAAATTAAGTGTCCCCAACTGAGCAAGCCAGAGGCGACAGCGGCAAGGAACCAAAACTCCCTCTGTGACAGAATGGAGAAAAAAAACCTTGGGAGAAACCAGGCTCAGTCGGGGGGCCAGTTCTCCTCTGGCCAGGATATTATTGTTTATTCATTGTTTACCTATTGTTTTAATTACATTTTTAAATGTATAAATGTATTATATTTCTATTTTTATATTGTTGCAATTTCTAACAATAATAGTATTATGTAGTTAGGTATTTTATTATTATATTTTTAATTATTTGTTTTATTTTTATTTTTATTGTATTTTAGTCGAGGTCTTCACTGGGGATATGTCTCTGGGGCTCATCGCTGACGATCAGGGCCGCAGACATCATCTCCCGGCGCCGATCCACCATCTGATCCGGACACGGACTGAGAAACAGAATAAGAAAGAAACAACTATTAGCGTAGATGCCAATCTTCTTACGATGTAACGAGTACATCGTGTGTTATGGGAAGTGTTCCCGGTTCCGGTTGATCTAATTAATGCAGCCTAACAATCCTTTAACGGATTTGAATAATAGAAGTGTAGTAGTGTGTTAGGTGTATGTCAGGTTAAAGAGGTGGGTCTTTAATCTAGATTTAAACTGACAGAGTGTGTCTGCCTCCCGAACAGTGTTTGGTAGATTGTTCCAGAGTTTTGGTGCTAAAAAGGAAAAAGATCTGCCGCCCGCAGTTGATTTTGATATTCTAGGTATTATCAAATGGCCAGAGTTTTGAGAACGCAGCGGACGTGAAGGACTATAATGCGATAAGAGCTCACTCAAGTACTGAGGAGCTAAACCATTTAGGGCTTTATAAGTAATTAACAAGATTTTAAAATCTATACGATGTTTAGTAGGGAGCCAGTGCAGTGTTGACAGAACCGGGCTAATGTGGTCATACTTCCTGGTTCTAGTAAGAACTCTAGCTGCTGCATTTTGAACCATCTGTAATTTGTTTATTAAGCGTGCAGAACAACCACCCAATAAAGCATTACAATAATCTAACCTTGAGGTCATAAACGCATGAATTAATGTTTCTGCATTTGACATTGAGAGCATAGGTCTCAGTTTAGATATATTTTTAAGATGAAAAAATGCAGTTTTACAAATGCTAGAAACGTGGCTGTCAAAGGAGAGATTACTATTAAATAGCACACCTAGGTTCCTGACTGATGACGAAGAATTTACAGAGCAGCCATCAAGTGTTAGACAGTGTTCTAGGTTATTACTTGTGGGGGTTTTAGGTCCGATAATTAACACCTCTGTTTTTTCAGAATTTAGCAGTAAGAAATTACTCGTCATCCAGTTTTTTATATCGACTATGCATTCCATAAGTTTCTCAATTTGGTGTGTTTCACCAGGCCGTGAAGAAATATAGAGCTGAGTATCATCAGCATAACAGTGAAAGCTAACCCCGTGTTTCCTAATGATATTTCCCAAGGGTAACATATAAAGCGTGAAAAGTAACGGCCCTAGTACTGAGCCTTGAGGAACACCATACTGCACTTGTGATTGATATGATACCTCGTCATTCACTGCTACGAATTGATGGCGGTCAGATAGGTACGATTTGAACCATGCTAATGCACTTCCACTAATGCCAACAAAGTTTTCTAGTCTATTCAAAAGAATGTTGTGATCGATAGTGTCGAACGCAGCGCTAAGATCCAGTAGAACTAATAGAGAGATACAACCACGATCAGATGATAAAAGCAGATCATTAGTAACTCTAATGAGAGCAGTCTCAGTACTATGATACGGTCTAAATCCTGACTGGAAATCCTCACAGATATCATTTTTCTCTAGGAAGGAATGTAATTGTGAGGATACAACCTTTTCTAATATCTTTGACAAAAAAGGGAGATTCGAGATCGGTCTGTAATTAACTAGATCTTTGGGGTCAAGTTGTGGTTTTTTAATGAGAGGCTTAATAACAGCCAATTTAAAGTTTTTGGGGACATATCCTAATGACAATGACGAATTAATAATAGCCAAAAGAGGATCTATGACTTCTGGAAGCACCTCTTTTAGTAGTTTACATGGAATAGGGTCTAACATACATGTTGTTGGTTTAGATGATTTAACATGTTTATACAATTCTTCCTCTCCTATAGTAGAGAATGAGTGGAATTGTTCCTCAGGGGATCTATAGTACACTATTTGATGCGATAATATAGCTGACGGCTGCATGGTTACAATTTGATCTCTAATAGTATCAATTTTGGAAGTAAAATAGTTCATAAAGTCATTACTGCTGTGCTGTTGGGAAATGTCAACACCTGTTGATGCTTTATTTTTTGTTAATTTTGCCACTGTATTGAATAAATACCTGGGGTTATGTTTGTTTTGTTCTAAAAGAGACGAAAAGTAATCAGATCTAGCAGTTTTTAAAGCTTTTCTGTAGGATAGAGTACTTTCCCGCCAAGCTAAACGAAATACCTCTAGTTTTGTTTTCCTCCAGCTGCGCTCCATTTTCCGGGCTGCTCTCTTTAGAGTGCGAGTGTGCTCATTATACCACGGTGTTGGACTCTTTTCCTTAATCTTCCTTAAGCGTAAAGGAGCAACTGTATCTAAAGTGCTAGAAAAGAGAGAGTTCATAGTTTCTGTTACATCATCAAGTTGTTCTGAGCTGTTGGATATGCTAAGGAATTGAGATAAATCAGGAAGATTACTTACAAAGCAGTCTTTTGTGGTAGAAGTGATGGTTCTACCATATTTGTAAGAAGGAGTTGAATTTACAGCTTTAACTATATGGAGTTTACACAAGACTAGATAATGATCTGATATATCATCGCTTTGCTGCAGAATTTCAACACCATTAACATCAATTCCATGTGACAGTATTAAATCTAGAGTATGATTTCAGCCTACATTCAGACATCAGCCTACATTCTCTCTAATTGTTGTTCATCTCTCTTTCCTTCTGTTTCTATAAGGACACTGTCTTGAAGGGCTTTACGCTCTATTCAAAAAAAAAAAAAAAAACCCAAAGGAGCTTAATGGCCAAGAATTTTTTGCACTATTTTACTTCATGAAGGAACATCTAAGAATCTTATATGAGTGAAGAAATTTTTTTTATAGAAATGCAAGTGTCTCTCTCTCACTCAATAAATTTTTTAATTGGCATTTATGAGCTTTATTGGCATGACTGTGTAACATCACAATATTGCCAAAGCAATAAATATATTATAAAAAACTAACTATACAGATAAATAAAATCAGGGGGAAACACATATACATGTCCATATTATACATGTAAGTAAAAAAAAAGAAAGGACAAAGAAATTGAATACAGAGAGCAATGGTATATGGAAAGGAGGGTTCAGCCTTTGTCCCTCATTTGATGGCAGGAGGACACACTTTTGCTTTTCTCCCAAAATATACGAGAGTCTGTCTAAGTTTCTCACTCTCTTTCTGTTGTGTTTTCTGCCACCTTCAGTTTAGTTTTTATTTGCCATTATTGAGCATATTCAGAGTTTAATTCTGGTTTGTCACACTGTCAGGTTTTGGTTATAGATGCCCAAACAGACTCACTCACATTTCTCATGCAAATATATTCACACAACAGATTTGCATTATAAAGTGAATGTTAATTCTTCCTGGTGTAATTTGGTGCATAGAAGCTGAGAGTAGACAATGCCACTTATTAATTTGTAAAGACGTGTTCATTAGAAAGCACAAACAAACAAGTGGACACAGGAGAAATGTGTATCTCTCATTTGTGAGGAGTGGAGGTGCTCTTCATCCTACAGCCTTTAAAAGCATGCAAATTAAAGCTTTGGGTTTAAGGGAATGCTGGCTAGAATCAGGAGGATTAGCAGTGGATTATCAGTCTGTCTGCCTCTCTGTCTGTCTGTCTGTCCATCTATATACACTTTTTTACAGAATGGTACAGCTCGGTACGGCTCACTTTTTTTGGGGGGGGGGGTTCCACTGTGTACAGTACTTCGTACCTGGTACTTTTTTTTAGTACCACCTCAGTTGAGGTTCAAAGCGAGCCGTAGAGATACAAAAATGTGTAAACACTTCAGATCACTGATTGGTCACAGAGAATTTTCACTACCAGCGTCATTGGATTTGCGACATGAGACACCAAACCTGCTAGATTTAAATAGTCAGCAACAGCCACCGCAGTATCGTTTGCTCGCACGACTTTTTAAAACGACTGTTGCACACAACTTGAAAAAAAGGAATAGCTGTCTGTCATCTGTAACCTAAGTCAGTGACAGCTCGAGTCTCCTCTTCTGCTAATCTACTGATGTGTTTGACATCGTCCTACATTCGTTCTTCCTCTATCTGTGGTTCATCTGATGAGTGTCTATGCTGAGAACCCCACATAAATGCAATCAGCAATGAATTGATCTTACTGGGATTTGTTTGAATTTCACAAGTCAGCTTCATAACTAGAATGTGATGGTGAACATGTGAATGTTTTTCATCCAGAACGTACTGTGATTGTCTGTGTAGAGAGAAGCTTGTAATGGTTTTATTAGATCGCCGTTTATTTTTATTTTTTTAATATCAAAATCTCTCTCTTTTTATAACAGCACATTTTACGAAGGATAGAATAAAAGAAGAGTAAAAATTAAGTATCAAAGCTGATTTTCCCAAAACAGAGTCTGGACGTCACACACGTTTGAGGTTCTGTGTTCAGTGTATTTGATGCACGATTTTGTAACAATCACTCTTTCATTTATCATTTAATTTTATCTGCCATCAGGCTATCTAAGAAGCTTTTATTATAATGCGTTGCTAAGGGCTGCGTCTTGCTTTAGATAGACTGGCATTCTGACACTGCGACCTTCATACTCTCTACCCATATCTCCACTTTTTTACCTTTATGTTGTAATTATTCTGCTTATTGTACATAAAAAAAATACAAGGAGTTTATATCAGTTGACACCATACTTGGCCACATGTCCCGTCCTTTTCCTTTATATACATAAAAGGACATGACATGTGGCCAAGTACGGTGTCCCATACTCAGAATTTGTGCTCTGCATTACACCCAGCCTATATAAATGTTACGGAAGCAGACTGGACACAGAGGATTGTAAAACAGTGTAAAGGTATTTATTGATTCAGCAGAGGTTTGGCAGCAGATGGAGGTGAGTAGTAACTTTGATACTTGATATATGGTTGAAAGGATATACTGATGAGTATCTTGTCTTGCCAGGAACTCGTGGATGGGTTGAAGCAGCACACACCTCAGGATGACAGCAGAGACGAGGATGCTTGTTCGGAGGAAGACAGACGGTGGTGACACAGGGGATCTACGAAGGAGAGGAACAGGAGGTAAGTAGTAGCACATAACTTGGAGAGTCCACTTCATGTAAGCGAGATCGGACAACTGACTGGAGTGAGGTGTGTGCTTAAGTAGTGCTGTGATGATTGGTGCTGATGAGGTGCAGGTGGCTTGAATCAATACTCAGGTGACAGTGATCATAGTGGTGGATTGGTGGTGGAGCCTGGCCGATCTGTAACAATAAAAATATATATTACTTTTACACTCTGCACAAACATTGGATTGATTTTAATAACTTTAATGTACTTTAATTATGCATCAAATACAAGGAATATACCAGTATCAGATCGGGACTCAGTATCGGCAGAAACTCAGTATGGATTCAGATCGGGGGCGCAAAAAAACCTGATTGGGACATTCCTAATTGACATTGACCAAATCTGCCATATCTGCATTTTTCCCTGCATGAAGTCACAGCGCATGCGTCGTACATGTAAACGTGCATGTTGACATTCATGTTCTTTTACAAAGGCAATATTAAATGAAGTACGTGTGTTTTGTTTGTGATTATGAACGTGTGCAAATTCAGAATAATTTTCATTACAAATTTTTTTGCAGAGTGTTGCTTTACTGATGAAATCTTTACCCTTACGGAAAGAAAATATATTTTATTATATATGAACGGTCAATATATTAAAAAAATTTCAGTATATTGGTAATTATATAGAATAATACATTGTGGTAATATATTACAATATACTGAATAATACATAAGGAATTGCTGCTTTCCATATATTGGGGAATATATGTCAACATATATGGTGCTCATATAGTCACATTTATATGGGAATATATATTAGCAATATATGAACACAATTCAAGGTAAATATTTATTTAACTATATTTTCATATATGGAATTATATATTTGTAAATATATAAATATTGGCTACACATATAATTTAACATATATGCAGTATAATGTCACATATACTGTATATGTGAACATGTATGCAAAATATATGTATCCAAATATGAGCAAATTTATTGTGATGTGTATGTGTGTATATATACAGTATATATACCATCCACGATAATACCGATATAAATTTTTACATGATAAAAAAAGTGTCATATCACGATATCAATGATATAGCGACTTGATGACGTGTTTACTAGGGATGCAATGATTTTTCGGCAGCCGAAATTATTCGGCCGAAAATAGCAAAAAATAAAAAATAGCTCTTTCGGTGGTCGGCTGAATAAATTGTACTGAACAAAGACGTGACGCGATCAAATAGAGGCGCGCACTAATGCAGCAAACATGACGACTGTCAGGGTTCTGTTGTGTGTCATGTGTTCCCGCCTCTTGTGTCCATATTTGGTTTGTTTCCTGTCCTTGTTTCATGTCATTATGAGTTAAGTATATTCCAGCCGTGTTTATGTGATTATGTGTTAATTACCCTGTGTATTTAGTTCCTGTCTTTTGAGTTTGATTTCGTCTGGTCTACTTGTGACTCCCCGGTGTCTCTGTCCATGTCAGTCCTGCCTTGTCCTGCCTTGATGTCTCCATTAAAGACTATTATTTGTTTTTGTAATGTTCCTCCTCGGGTGGTGCCGCTCTTCTCTCTAGAAATTTGGCACATAGTCTTAGAGTTCATACTTGACTAACTGGAGCCCAGGTCAGGAAGCAGACAGACTGGCTAAACCGACCGTCTGCTAGCCGCCTCACGTCACAGAAGTCAGTTAATTCTCAGCACATAGAGACTCCTTCACCTAGATATCACACTATAGAGACTGTGTCTGTTCCCCGAACTAGAAAATACAGAAAACGTCCAAACCAATTTATGAGTAACCATTTAATTGATGTTCAACAAATAAAAAATGTTTGCAACACACAGAAACAATTTATAAAACTTGGCTTACTGAATATCAGGTCCCTTTCTACAAAATCACTTTTTGTAAATGATTTGATTAATGATCATAACCTAGATTTGCTCTGTTTGACAGAAACATGGCTAAAACCAGATGAATACATTACTTTAAATGAGTCCACCCCCCAAGATTACAGCTATAAAAATGAGCCACGTCCAAAAGGCAAAGGGGGAGGTGTTGCTACAATTTATAGCAATATTCTCAGTATTTCTCAGAGGGCAGGCTTTAACTATAATTTAAGTATAACTCATTTGAAGTTATCGTGCTGCGTATAACATTATCTAGAGAAACACGTGTTAGTGATAAATCCCCTGTGATGTTTGTATTGGCTAATGTATACAGGCCACCAGGGCACCATACAGACTTTATTAAAGAATTTGCTGATTTTCTATCTGAGTTAGTACTGGCTGCAGATAAAGTCTTAATTGTTGGCGATTTTAATATCCATGTCGATAATGAAAAAGATGCATTAGGATCAGCATTCATAGACATTCTGAACTCTATTGGGGTTAGACAACACGTTTCAGGACCTACTCATTGTCGAAATCATACTCTAGATTTAATACTGTCACATGGAATTGATGTTAGTGGTGTTGAAATTCTGCAGCAAAGCGATGATATATCAGATCATTATCTAGTCTTGTGTAAACTCCATATAGCTAAAACTGTAAATTCTATTCCTTGTTACAAGTATGGTAGAACCATCACTTCTAGCACAAAAGATTGCTTTGTAAGTAATCTTCCTGATTTATCTCAATTCCTCAGCATATCCAACAGCTCAGAACAGCTTGATGATGTAACAGAGACTATGGACTCTCTCTTTTCCAGCACTTTAGATACAGTTGCTCCTTTACGCTTAAGGAAGATTAAGGAAAAGAGTCCAACACCGTGGTATAATGAGCACACTCGCACCCTAAAGAGAGCAGCCCGGAAAATGGAGCGCAGCTGGAGGAAAACAAAACTAGAGGTATTTCGTTTAGCTTGGCGGGAAAGTATCCTATCCTACAGAAAAGCATTAAAAACTGCTAGATCTGATTACTTTTCCTCTCTTCTAGAAGAAAACAAACATAACCCCCGGTATTTATTCAATACAGTCACTAAATTAACGAAAAATAAAGCATCAACAGGTGTTGGCATTTCCCAAGAGCACAGCAGTAATGATTTTATGAACTACTTTACTTCCAAGATCGATACTATCAGAGATAAAATTGTAACCATGCAGCCATCAGCTACAGTATCGCATCAAATAGTGCACTATAGATCCCCTGAGGAACAATTCCACTCATTCTCTACTATAGGAGAGGAAGAATTGTATAAACTTGTTAAATCATCTAAACCAACAACATGTATGTTAGACCCTATTCCATCTAAACTAATAAAAGAGCTGCTTCCAGAAGTCATAGATCCTCTTTTGGCTATTATTAATTCATCATTGTCATTAGGATATGTCCCCAAAACCTTCAAATTGGCTGTTATTAAGCCTCTCATTAAAAAACCACAACTTGACCCCAAAGATCTAGTTAATTACAGACCGATCTCAAATCTTCCTTTTCTGTCAAAGATACTAGAAAGGGTAGTATCCTCACAATTATATTCCTTCTTAGAGAAAAATGATATCTGTGAGGATTTCCAGTCAGGATTTAGACCGTATCATAGTACTGAGACTGCTCTCATTAGAGTTACTAATGATCTGCTTCTATCATCTGATCGTGGTTGTATCTCTCTATTAGTTTTACTGGATCTTAGCGCTGCGTTCGACACTATCGATCTCAACATTCTTTTGAATAGACTAGAAAACTTTGTTGGCATTAGTGGAAGTGCCTTAGCATGGTTCAAATCGTACTTATCTGACCGCCATCAGTTCGTAGCAGTGAATGACGAGGTATCATATCGATCACAAGTGCAGTATGGAGTACCTCAAGGCTCAGTACTAGGGCAGTTACTTTTCACGCTTTACATGTTACCCTTGGGAGATATTATCAGGAGACATGGTGTTAGCTTTCACTGTTATGCTGATGATACTCAGCTCTATATTTCTTCACGGCCCGGTGAAACACACCAAATTGAGAAACTAACGGAATGCATAGTCGATATAAAAAACTGGATGACGAGTCATTTCCTACTGCTAAATTCTGAAAAAACAGGTGTTAATTATCGGACCTAAAAACCCCACATGTAATAACTTAGAACACTATCTAACACTTGACGGGTGCTCTGTCAATTCTTCTTCTTCATCAGCCAGGAACCTAGGTGTGCTGTTTGATAGCAATCTTTCTTTTGAAAGCCATGTTTCTAGCATCTGTAAAACTGCGTTCTTCCATCTCAAAAACATATCCAAACTGCGACCTATGCTCTCAACATCAAATGCAGAAATATTAATTCATGCGTTTATGACCTCAAGGTTAGATTATTGTAATGCTTTACTGGGTGGTTGCTCTGCACGTTTAATAAACAAACTACAGTTAGTCCAAAATGCAGCAGCTAGAGTTCTTACTAGAACCAGGAATTATGACATCATTAGCCCGGTTCTGTCAACACTGCACTGGCTCCCTACTAAACATCGTATAGATTTTAAAATCTTGTTAATGACTTATAAAGCCCTGAATGGTTTAGCTCCTCAGTACTTGAGTGAGCTCTTATCGCATTATAGTCCTCCACGGCCACTGCGTTCTCAAAACTCTGGCCGTTTGATAATACCTAGAATATCAAAATCAACTGCGGGCGGCAGATCGTTTTCCTTTTTAGCACCAAAACTCTGGAACAATCTACCAAACACTGTTCGGGAGGCAGACACACTCTGTCAGTTTAAATCTAGATTAAAGACCCATCTCTTTAACTTGACATACACCTAACACACTACTACACTTCTATTATTCAAATCCGTTAAAGGATTGTTAGGCTGCATTAATTAGATCAACCGGAACCGGGAACACTTCCCATAACACACGATGTACTCGTTACATCGTAAGAAGATTGGCATCTACGCTAATAGTTGTTTCTTTCTTATTCTGTTTCTCAGTCCGTGTCCGGATCAGATGGTGAATCGGCGCCGGGAGATGATGTCTGCGGCCCTGATCGTCAGCGATGAGCCCCAGAGACATATCCCCAGTGAAGACCTCGACTAAAATACAATAAAGCTAAAAATAAAACAAATAATTAAAAATTTAATAATAAAATACCTAACTACATAATACTATTATTGTTAGAAATTGCAACAATATAAAAATAGAAATATAATACATTTATACATTTAAAAATTTAATTAAAACAATAAGTAAACAATGAATAAACAATAATATCCTGGCCAGAGGAGAACTGGCCCCCCGACTGAGCCTGGTTTCTCCCAAGGTTTTTTTCTCCATTCTGTCTCAGAGGGAGTTTTGGTTCCTTGCCGCTGTCGCCTCTGGCTTGCTCAGTTGGGGACACTTAATTTCTAGCGATTATCGTAAATTTGATTTCACAGATACTATTTAAACTAAACTTAGCTAGACAATGACATCTCCGAATTCAATAATGAAATGCCTTTAACTGAAAATTGAGTGTTTAATCTTATTATTATACATTACTGACACTCTATCCTCCAACTTGATACTGTTAAGTGCTTTGACACAATCTGTATTGTTAAAAGCGCTATATAAATAAAGGTGACTTGACTTGACTATTATTTGAGTTTACGTCCTCATCTGCATGTTTCTGTTCCTCCCTCGTGTGTGCACCGTGACAACGACAGTGTGGAAACATTTAAAACGGTCCGAGAAAGACGCAAAAAACATTACAAGCAGCGACAGCGAGAGACTGTTTAGCACTGCATCGCATGTCTTCCATGAGAAGAGGGAGGGGTGGTTGTTGCTGGTTACTGTATGATGATTAAAATCATGAAATGGCCTTAAATAATTAAATACACTGCAGAATGTTATGTTTTCTAATACACGCAGTAAATAAATTGCATTCAAACCGCACTGCAGGAGCTCGCGACGCTGTCTCGTTAGCCAGGGTTCAAAGTCAAAACTGCAAGGGAAATCTGCCCTGAAACTGTGTTACTAGTCAGTTTCTCAGTAACACTTTTATGAATTTTTACAAGGCATGTGACAATGTGAAACTTGCATCTTCCCAAATTAGTATGGAGAATAATTTATAAATCTGCTGCTGTCAACAAAAAGAAGCGCTGAGGACTTCCTGCGGGTTCCTGTCAAAATAAAAGCTCCATCAACATTCATAAATGTTAGTGTTGTAATATTACTGTTGTTCTGTTAAATACAATTAAAAAGTAAGACAATAATAATTCTAATAATTACAGCAGCTCTATTAATGAATTTATTATAACATTCACACAGTGTTCAAATTGGGATCTGTAATATTTTCTAATGTTTTAAAAGAATTCCCTTCTGCTCAGTAAGGCTGCATTTATTTGCAAGCCTGATTCAAGAAGGGGGTCTCAAAAATGGCCACAAAATATTATTTTACTAACTTATTAATTTTAAGTTAAATTGTGCTTTGTTGGTATAATGTCTGCTAGAATGTGAAAAAAATGATCAGTGTTAAATAAGTATTTTTAAATTGCTGTTTTGTATTAGTGTGCAATGTTTAAAAATAATAATTTATTCCATGTAGTGTCCATTTCATTAATTTGACATATTTGAACTTTAAAAAAAAAAAAAAAGTAATGCAATAGTTACTTTTCCTGGTTACTTTTATAATGATGTAACTCGGTTACTAACTCAGTTACTATTTGTGAGAAGTAACTAGTAACTATAACTAATTACTTTTTTAAAGTAACTTGCCCAACACTGGTCACTACTATTGCACTATAATGCTGCTTCTGCCACCTTATGACAATAGATTTACACTTCGAATTAGGTAGTCTGTCAAGTCAAGTCAAGTCACCTTTATTTATATAGCGCTTTTAACAATACAGATTGTGTCAAAGCACTTAACAGTATCAAGTTGGAGGATAGAGTGTCAGTAATGTATAATAATAAGATTAAACACTCAATTTTCAGTTAAGGGCATTTCATTATTGAATTCGGAGATGTCATTGTCTAGCTATGTTTAGTTTAAATAGTATCTGTGAAATCAAATTGACGATAATCGCTAGAAATTAAGTGTCCCCAACTGAGCAAGCCAGAGGCGACAGCGGCAAGGAACCAAAACTCCCTCTGAGACAGAATGGAGAAAAAAAAAACCTTGGGAGAAACCAGGCTCAGTCGGGGGGCCAGTTCTCCTCTGGCCAGGATATTATTGTTTATTCATTGTTTACTTATTGTTTTAATTAAATTTTTAAATGTATTATATTTCTATTTTTATATTGTTGCAATTTCTAACAATAATAGTATTATGTAGTTAGGTATTTTATTATTATATTTTTAATTATTTGTTTTATTTTTAGTTTTATTGTATTTTAGTCGAGGTCTTCACTGGGGATATGTCTCTGGGGCTCATCGCTGATGATCAGGCCGCAGACATCATCTCCCGGCGCCGATCCACCATCTGATCCGGACACGGACTGAGAAACAGAATAAGAAAGAAACAACTATTAGCGTAGATGCCAATCTTCTTACGATGTAACGAGTACATCGTGTGTTATGGGAAGTGTTCCCGGTTCCGGTTGATCTAATTAATGCAGCCTAACAATCCTTTAACGGATTTGAATAATAGAAGTGTAGTAGTGTGTTAGGTGTATGTCAGGTTAAAGAGATGGGTCTTTAATCTAGATTTAAACTGACAGAGTGTGTCTGCCTCCCGAACAGTGTTTGATAGATTGTTCCAAAGTTTTGGTGCTAAAAAGGAAAACGATCTGCCGCCCGCAGTTGATTTTGATATTCTAGGTATTATCAAACGGCCAGAGTTTTGAGAACGCAGCGGCCGTGGAGGACTATAATGCGATAAGAGCTCACTCAAGTACTGAGGAGCTAAACCATTCAGGGCTTTATAAGTCATTAACAAGATTTTAAAATCTATACGATGTTTAGTAGGGAGCCAGTGCAGTGTTGACAGAACTGGGCTAATGTGGTCATACTTCCTGGTTCTAGTAAGAACTCTAGCTGCTGCATTTTGGACTAACTGTAGTTTGTTTATTAAACGTGCAGAGCAACCACCCAGTAAAGCATTACAATAATCTAACCTTGAGGTCATAAACGCATGAATTAATATTTCTGCATTTGACGTTGAGAGCATAGGTCGCAGTTTGGATATGTTTTTGAGATGGAAGAACGCAGTTTTACAGATGCTAGAAACATGGCTTTCAAAAGAAAGATTGCTATCAAACAGCACACCTAGGTTCCTGACTGATGAAGAAGAAGAATTGACAGAGCAGCCGTCAAGTGTTAGATAGTGTTCTAAGTTATTACATGTGGGGTTTTTAGGTCCGATAATTAACACCTCTGTTTTTTCAGAATTTAGCAGTAGGAAATTACTCGTCATCCAGTTTTTTATATCGACTATGCATTCCGTTAGTTTCTCAATTTGGTGTGTTTCACCGGGCCGTGAAGAAATATAGAGCTGAGTATCATCAGCATAACAGTGAAAGCTAACACCATGTCTCCTGATAATATCTCCCAAGGGTAACATGTAAAGCGTGAAAAGTAACGGCCCTAGTACTGAGCCTTCAGGTACTCCATACTGCACTTGTGATCGATATGATACCTCGTCATTCACTGCTACGAACTGATGGCGGTCAGATAAGTACGATTTGAACCATGCTAAGGCACTTCCACTAATGCCAACAAAGTTTTCTAGTCTATTTAAAAGAATGTTGTGGTCGATGGTGTCGAACGCAGCGCTAAGATCCAGTAGAACTAATAAAGAGATACAACCACGATCAGATGATAGAAGCAGATCATTAGTAACTCTAATGAGAGCAGTCTCAGTACTATGATACAGTCTAAATCCTGACTGGAAATCCTCACAGATATCATTTTCCTCTAAGAAGGAATATAATTGTGAGGATACTACCTTTTCTAGTATCTTTGACAGAAAAGGAAGATTTGAGATCGGTCTGTAATTAACTAGATCTTTGGGGTCAAGTTGTGGTTTTTAAATGAGAGGCTTAATAACAGCCAATTTGAAGGTTTTGGGGACATATCCTAATGACAATGACGAATTAATAATAGCCAAAAGAGGATCTATGACTTCTGGATGCAGCTCTTTTATTAGTTTAGATGGAATAGGGTCTAACATACATGTTGTTGGTTTAGATGATTTAACAAGTTTATACAATTCTTCCTCTCCTATAGTAGAGAATGAGTGGAATTGTTCCTCGGGGGATCTATAGTGCACTATTTGATGCGATACTGTAGCTGACGGCTGCATGGTTACAATTTTATCTCTGATAGTATCGATCTTGGAAGTAAAGTAGTTCATAAAATCATTACTGATGTGCTCTTGGGAAATGCCAACACCTGTTGATGCTTTATTTTTCGTTAATTTAGTGACCGTATTGAATAAATACCGGGGGTTATGTTTGTTTTCTTCTAGAAGAGACGAAAAGTAATCAGATCTAGCAGTTTTTAATGCTTTTCTGTAGGATAGGATACTTTCCCGCCAAGCTAAACGAAATACCTCTAGTTTTGTTTTCCTCCAGCTGCGCTCCATTTTCCGGGCTGCTCTCTTTAGAGTGCGAGTGTGCTCATTATACCACGGTGTTGGACTCTTTTCCTTAATCTTCCTTAAGCGTAAAGGAGCAACTGTATCTAAAGTGCTGGAAAAGAGAGAGTCCATAGTCTCTGTTACATCATCAAGCTGTTCTGAGCTGTTGGATATGCTGAGGAATTGAGATAAATCAGGAAGATTACTTACAAAGCAATCTTTTGTGCTAGAAGTGATGGTTCTACCATACTTGTAACAAGGAGTAGAATTTACAGTTTTAGCTATATGGAGTTTACACAAGACTAGATAATGATCTGAGATATCATCGCTTTGCTGCAGAATTTCAACACCACTAACATCAATTCCATGTGACAGTATTAAATCTAGAGTATGATTTCGACAATGAGTAGGTCCTGAAACGTGTTGTCTAACCCCAATAGAGTTCAGAATGTCTATGAATGCTGATCCTAATGCATCTTTTTCATTATCGACATGGATATTAAAATCGCCAACAATTAAGACTTTATCTGCAGCCAGTACTAACTCAGATAGAAAATCAGCAAATTCTTTAATAAAGTCTGTATGGTGCCCTGGTGGCCTGTATACATTAGCCAATACAAACATCACAGGGGATTTATCACTAACACGTGTTTCTCTAGATAATGTTATACGCAGCACCATAACTTCAAATGAGTTATACTTAAAGCCTGCCCTCTGAGAAATACTGAGAATATTGCTATAAATTGTAGCAACACCTCCCCCTTTGCCTTTTGGACGTGGCTCATTTTTATAGCTGTAATCTTGGGGGGTGGACTCATTTAAAGTAATGTATTCATCTGGTTTTAGCCATGTTTCTGTCAAACAGAGCAAATCTAGGTTATGATCATTAATCAAATCATTTACAAAAAGTGCTTTTGTAGAAAGGGACCTGATATTCAGTAAGCCAAGTTTTATTAATTGTTTCGGTGTATTGTAAACATTTTTTATTTGTTGAACATCAATTAAATGGTTACTCATAAATTGGCTTTGACGTTTTCTGTATTTTCTAGTTCGGGGAACAGACACAGTCTCTATAGTGTGATATCTAGGTGAAGGAGTCTCTATGTGCTGAGAATTAACTGACTTCTGTGACGTGAGGCGGCTAGCAGACGGTCGGTTTAGCCAGTCTGTCTGCTTGTCTGTCATCAATGACAGTAGCTCATTGGAAAAGGATGGAAAATGCCCTTCATTGTGTTTGCACTAATAAATGCTGCTGCCTGCCAGCTGCCAATAAAACCAATAAAACGTTGTTCCATGTTTTTTTGTATATCGTCATAAATATCAATATCTCAAATATTCTTTAAATATCGTGATATAATTTTGAGGCTATATCACCCACCCCTATTATAGATTAACATTTATATGGGAACATGTATGTTACATAATTAGAGTAATTTGCGCCTCAGCTAAGAACGAGCCGGTGTGATTGTGCGAAGTGTTTAGTTTCGTATCCAGCAATTAGCAGTCCTTTAAGGTTATTGGCTGTGCTGAGCAGAAGCCGGCCTCAGCGACTGTTAAGTATTTAAACTGCTTGGTGGCTGTTATAAGTTGGGAAAGCCGATTAGTCACCAGAAGAGAAGGACGGCAGCTCGCGTAAGTGTTGTAATACTTTTTCGCAGTTCTGTTGTTTAAATTATTTACTTGCTGCTAGGAAGGAATACTTCGTTTCCTACCTATTTCTATTGTGCATTTTCGTTGAGGTTTATATGTTTGATTGCGCTTACTGGTAATTAGAGTAATTTGCGCCTCAGCTAAGAAGGAGCCTGTGTGATTGTGCGAAGTGTTTAGTTTCGTATCCAGCAATTAGCAGTCCTTTAAGGTTATTGGCTGTGCTGAGCAGAAGCCGGCCTCAGCGACTGTTAAGTATTTAAACTGCTTGGTGGCTGTTATAAGTTGGGAAAGCCGATTAGTCACCAGAAGAGAAGGACGGCAGCTCGCGCAAGTGTTGTAATACTTTTTCGCAGTTCTGTTGTTTAAATTATTTACTTGCTGCTAGGAAGGAATACTTCGTTTCCTACCTATTTCTATTGTGCATTTTCGTTGAGGTTTATATGTTTGATTGCGCTTACTGGTAATTAGAGTAATTTGCGCCTCAGCTAACAACGAGCTGGTGTGATTGTGCGAAGTGTTTAGTTTCGTATCCAGCAATTAGCAGTCCTTTAAGGTTATTGGCTGTGCTGAGCAGAAGCCGGCCTCAGCGACTGTTAAGTATTTAAACTGCTTGGTGGCTGTTATAAGTTGGGAAAGCCGATTAGTCACCAGAAGAGAAGGACGGCAGCTCGCGTAAGTGTTGTAATACTTTTTCGCAGTTCTGTTGTTTAAATTATTTACTTGCTGCTAGGAAGGAATACTTCGTTTCCTACCTATTTCTATTGTGCATTTTCGTTGAGGTTTATATGTTTGATTGCGCTTACTGGTAATTAGAGTAATTTGCGCCTCAGCTAAGAACGAGCCGGTGTGATTGTGCGAAGTGTTTAGTTTCGTATCCAGCAATTAGCAGTCCTTTAAGGTTATTGGCTGTGCTGAGCAGAAGCCGGCCTCAGCTGTTTTCACTCTAGTCTCCTAGACCGTATTTATTTGATGTCAGAGCGCTGACGCGGAAGCGTCTGCGGAAGCGTTCAGCCATCGTGCTCAGCCTCCTTGTGTGAAGACCAACGAGTGTAAAGACAGACGACTTTTCCTGCGTGAATTTAACCGAGCAACGACACCGAGCACACACTTAAGTATCATTTCTATCTTCCCTCACACACTCTCCTTCCCTATCCTCTATCCTTCCACCGCTAACATGTGTTTCCAAACCATTCCGGTTCTCTCTCAACCACGCTCTAAAAACACACGCAGACGGCAACGTAATCCTGCTAACCTGCGCCCGATCGCTACATCTTCTACTACACCTCTTTCTTTCTCTGTGGGTCTTTGGAATTGCCAGTCAGCGGTCAACAAAGCTGACTTCATTTCTGCTTTTTCCTTACAATCCACACTCAGCATCTCGGGCTTGACTGAGACCTGGATTCGTCCTGAAGACTCCGCTACCCCGGCTGCTCTCTCTCACAATTTCTCTTTCTCTCACACCCCAAGGCAAGTTGGCCGGGGTGGGGGCACTGGTCTGCTCATTTCAAACAATTGGAAATACTCAACCCACTCTCCCCTAGGCAATCACAACTCATTTGAATCTCATGCGATTACGGTAACGGCTCCTATAAAACTCCAGATAGTAGTAATCTACCGTCCCCCTGGCCAAATCCTAGCCACCTTCCTAGAGGAGCTGGACGGCCTGCTGTCCTCTTTCATGGAGGATGGCACTCCACTCTTAGTCTTTGGCGATTTCAACATTCACCTAGACAGGCCTTATGCTACAGACTTCGATTCACTCCTAGCTTCATTTGATCTCAAACGCCTTACTACTACTAGCACGCACAAATCAGGCAACCAACTTGATTTAATTTACACACACAACTCTACTACAGATAACATTCTGGTACAACCACTACATATCTCTGACCATTTCTTCATTACATTTACCTTACATTTTGCTACCGGGTGCCACCAGCTCCCTTACCGGTTACTTTCAGACGTAACCTACGCTCCCTTTCCCCACCCATCTTTCCTCTGTAGTATCCTCCTCTCTTCCCTCACCTACCCATTTCACATCTCTGGATGTGAATGCAGCTACTGACACTTTATGCTCTACCTTAACCTCTTGTCTAGACGACATTTGTCCTCTCTCCTCCAGGCCAGCACGGGCTGCCCCTTCTAACCCCTGGTTATCCGATGTTCTTCGTGAGCATCGGACCAAACTCAGAGCGGCAGAGAGAAAATGGCGCAAATCAAACGATCCGTCGGACCTGACTAGGTATCAGTCTTTGCTTTCATCTTTCTCTACTGAAGTCCACACTGCCAAATCCTCACATTTCCACAACAAGATCAACAGCGCTCCAGACATGCGTAATCTCTTCAGAACATTTAATTCTCTCCTCTGTCCCCCTCCACCACCGCCCACCACTTCTATAACAGCTGACGACTTTGCCACTTTTTTCAAAGACAAAACTAGAACAATCAGTAACCAGTTCTCACCTCCACACACACAGGACCTCCAACCAACCACATCCACTGCTCAAACTCCCATCTTCTCCTTCTGTCCCCTCACCGAGGCAGAAGTATCCAAACTTCTCCTCTCCAGCCATCCTACAACATGTCCTCTTGACCCAATCCCCTCTCACCTTCTCCAAGCAATCTCTCCCACACTCTTACCGGCACTCACACACATTATCAACACATCTCTCCACACTGGCATCTTCCCCACAGCGTTCAAGCAGGCCCGGGTAACCCCACTGTTCAAAAAACCTACATTAAACACTTCTCTTTTAGAAAACTACAGACCTGTCTCTCTCCTTCCATTCGTAGCGAAAACACTCGAACGAGTTGTCTTCAACCAGCTCTCACTGTTTCTTTCACAGTACAACAAACTGGATGCTAAACAGTCAGGTTTCAGGAGTGGCCATTCAACAGAGACTGCGCTACTCTCAGTCACTGAAGCCCTGCGAGTCGCAAAGGCCGATTCCAAATCATCAGTCCTCATTCTGCTGGATCTTTCTGCTGCTTTTGACACTGTCAATCATCAGATCCTCCTGTCCACCCTCTCATCGCTGGGCATCACTGGGATTCCACTTGGGGTAAATAGGGGCTCCATCGGGCACTAGGGGGCGCACTGGAGGCATGGACTCTTGGGTGCGCTCTGGAAGCGCGGACTCTTGGGGGCGCTCGGCAGGCGCGGGCACTTGAGGGCGCTCGGCAGGCGCGGGCACTTGAGGGCGCTCGACAGGCGCGGGCACTTGAGGGCGCTCGGCAGGCGCGGGCTCTAGAGGGCGCTCGGCAGGCGCGGACACTTGAGGGCGCTCGGCAGGCGCGGACACCAGAGGGCGCTGGAGAGGAGCGGGCTCTGGGGTGCGCTGGCGAGGAGCGGGCTCTGGGGTGCGCTGGCGAGGAGCGGGCTCTGGGGTGCGCACTGGAGGGCACTTGCGAGGAGCAGGCCCTGGAGGGCACTTGCGAGGAGCAGGCACTGGAGGGCACTTGCGAGGAGCAGGCACTGGAGGGCACTTGCGAGGAGCAGGCACTGGAGGGCACTTGCAATGAGCAGGCACTGGAGGGCACTTGCGAGGAGCTGCCTCTTGGGGGCGCTCTTGAGAGCTGGACGGAACCAGCAGGGGCTCTGGAGAGCTGGTCGGAACCAGCAGGGGCTCTGGAGAGCTGGACGGAACCAGCAGGGGCTCTGGAGAGCTGGGCAGAACCAGCAGGGGCTCTGGAGAGCTGGACGGAACCAGCAGGGGCTCTGGAGAACTGGACGGAAACAGCAGGGGCTCTTGAGAGCTGGACGGAACCAGCAGGGGCTCTTGAGAGCTGGACGGAACCAGCAGGGGCTCTTGAGAGCTGGACGGGACCAGCAGGGGCTCTGGTGAGCTGGACGGGACCAGCAGGGGCTCTGAAGGGACTGGCCCTGGAGAAGCGGGCACTGGAGGACGCTGTCGAGGAGCGGGCACTTGAGAGCTCTTGCGAAGATTAAGGCATATTGGGCTTGCCATATTCTTTGCCGGCAGGCAAGGAGGAGCCGCGGTCCGCGTTGGTGGGCTTGGGGGAGCCGCGGACGACGGCAGGCTGGTTCTGGCTCGGGCCCTGACACTCTCCAGACACCGGAGGATCCCCTCCCTCCAGCATAGTCCTTGGTGTCTGGGGGGTCCACGGGACGATGGGAATTGGCCCCGTGCCAGAACAGAGAGAGGATGGTGGAGTCATCTAATGCCGTCGCCGCGGCAAGCCCGCAGAACTCCCGCGAATACTCGGGGAAAGGGAGATCTCGGTGGGCAAGGGCGATGAAGCGGGCGGCGACTTCCATCGCCGCGGGGAGCAAGGGAAAACAGGAAATAAAAACTTTTCAAAAAACGGGAAAACAAAAACGAGGGAGGAGAAACGCCGCTTCTTACAGTTTTAGGTTGGTTGTTCTGTCACACTCTTGGAGGGGAGAGCAAGGAGCGAGGAGACCAGGAGATATCATCAAACATAGGCTTTAATATAAAACATGAAGACATATAATACCGGAACTCAGACACGGGGAAAACCAAGGCTTAAGAATACTGGGGAGTAACGAGGAGAACAGAAACAGGTGGGGAGCAATCAAAACACAGATGGAGACTAATGGAGACAAACGAGGACAGGAACAGGAAGACCAAATTATGGGCACGAGAGGAGGGGAAACACGTGACATGGGGAACACAGGTCTGACAACTGCATGGGGGCGCGCACGCAATTATTTTTATTTATTTATTTTTTCCTGCGGAAAGAGCTTATACTCCTGTCATTTTTGGATGTGCTTTGTCGTATCATGCAGTCTCTGTGAATGGAGCGCGTCACAACAATGAACCAGCACACAGACATAAGAAATAAATCTGCAGAAAGCTTGAATACCAATAAAAAAAAAATAAAAAAATCTTCTCTGATTATGTAGTCCGTATAGGTGCATTTCTCTATTAAAGGCACGTCCACTGTGGAGATGTTGATTCTGAGAAAGCACTAGTTTATTAATAAATAATTAAAATGTATTTTTCCCCGATGCATTCATAATCATTACTTTAGCCGGTGCTTTGCGGCAAGCGTTATGCGTGCATTTGAGCGCGGAATAATACACCTAAATGCCTAAATAATAGGCATAAATAATAACCTAAATGGTTATTATACTATCAATTTAATATAAACGTGCAAATAGTTGACTAGAAAAATCTTTAGTCGGGGCAGGCCAATAGTACTTGGTACAAGGAACCGATCCATTTTTTAAATAAAATGCTGAAATTACGTGCGACTGCAAATCACGTTATTGCATTGCAGTATTTATGCATGTGTTTAATGAGTCAAATGTTTTTTTTTTATTTCATTTTTTATGGGGGTGCTATGGGGGTGCTTTGGTTTTTCTTGGGGGTGCTGGAGCACCTGCTAACCCCTCCCTAACGCCGCCCATGCTTTCCATCGATATGCGAACGCGCATGAAGCCTATGTCTACATTATAAATAATAGTTTAACATTGAAATACATTGCGATATGGAAACATTGGATTTGTGCCGAATGAGAGAGGTACGTGAGCCCACGGTACTTTCAGTTTCTTCATTCTTGATCTGTTCTGCATACCGTTACATTAAAATGATTTGTTTTGGAGTGAGGGGGACTATAGGCTATGATTATAGTGTTTTATAAGTTTTACATTATAATATTTCACTTTATTTGGTCTTATTTCTGGTATTATTACACTCTCTCTAAATGTTCCCTCTGCTCACAAAACAAATTATTGTTGTGAGCAGCGGAACTTTTGGAGAGAGTGGGTTTCAGTAGCACCAATCAATGAGAGCGATTTTGAATTTAAGAAAGCTGATTGGGTCAATAATATGTTGTGGACCAATACATAATCTACAAAATCATGCTCCAAATACATCTGCATAAACCTGCAATCGCTCTGTCTCGTATATGCACACACGCACTGTCACGATCCGCACTTGTTAATGCGGATCTTTAAAAAACATACCGGAACGCAAAAATCCAAAATCTGACATTTTCCAGAACAGGATCCGGCAGGATCCGGCTGAAATTAAGCACTGCCACAGTTTACATGCATTAATGTGGACAGTTCTCACTACTTTCTAATTTCTATGCATCAGTTTCTCTGCCGCCCATTTCTGCTCTCGTGGGATAGAGAAGGGAGCAGCAATCTGCCTGGTCTTGCCTTGCTGGACCAATGAGATATTAAAGTATGTTGTTGTATTATTTATTAATGGCTCTAGATATCATGGTTATACATGCTGTAGGTCTCCCTCCTGCCTTCCCTGAGCCTCAAAGCAATTAAAGTCGTGCAATGAAAACGGGCAGGTCATGCAAGGCTAAACCTGCACATTCATTCATGCTTTACCGCTATCTTAGGCCTCAGAGACCAGGGGCTGTAGTTTTATCTTACAGGTCAAGCGATCACCCACTGTGGCTGTAATCCAGTGGTAAGAGCCTTAGCATTGCTCACATGTCAGTCTAGTGATCCTTTACAAAAACAGGCTGCAGTAATGCAGTTTTACTTATGTGTGCTGTGGTACGGGGAAAACTTTGCCAGTAAGGTCACTTACTGTACAGTACTTCTGGAGATTCTCTTGGAGAGTTTATCATGGTAATACACATGGCAATGTTAATGTGTTTGGTCATGGTGGAATAGATCTGCTACACTGCTGTGGCAGAGCAAGTACCAAGACTTGCTTCTGCGTATACATCCATTTGACATGCTGCTGTGAGCATGTAGGACATACTGCTGTTGCACATACAACACATATAAAATAACCCCCATATATAACTACATGAATCAGCTGTAGCAGATCTATTACGGTGGAGCTGGGGAAGGTGGAGGGTTTCTGAAGCGTGCTACAACTGTTACAGAAAACAATGGCCAAGTATTTGAATGTTGAGCAGCAGCTCATTGGCTGCTGATGCAAAAGAAACCAATCATCTGTGCGATGTGAATAATGTTGTGATTATATCTTATCACAGAACCTATCGGCTGTGCTTTCTAGAGTTTTATGACAGAACTTTGTAATGAAAAAAAAGTTTTTATTTATTAAGACAAATTGTGCTGTATGTTAAGAAAAATATCAGAAGTGTCTGGTTTTGGCAAGTGCTTGAGCTGTTTAATGTTCTTGAACCTGCATTTTACTCTTATTATTTTTCTGAACTGAAAGACTAGTAAGTCAAGTCACCTTTATTTATAGAGTGCATTATACAATAGAGATGGTTTTCAAAGCAGCTTCATAGTGACAAACAGGAAAATAACAGAATCAATGATGCAAACTTCAAATGTGAGACAAATCCAAGTTCTGCTTTAAAGCAGCTCTAAAAAAGACAATAGTGTCATTATTCAGCTCAGGTCAGTTCACTGTTGGTTCAGTTCAGTTCAATAACAGTTCATTCATTATGAAATGAGTTCAGTTCAGCTATGAGTAGCTCTACAGAAGACAATAGTGTCATTTTTCAGCTCAAGTCAGTTGAAGCTTCTCTCCTGTGCACATTTCCATTTCACAAAACAAAATAGCAACAACAGTCTTAACAGCAAGCATCATTAAACTTTGCAGACTTCACTGAGCAAAAGAGCTTGCAGAAGCACAAGAAAAAAGGAAGCACAATAATTCTGACAAAAATATGAATTTTTCATAAAATGTTGGACATGAAATGATGTTTTATAATAACAGCAACTAAAATTATAAATAGTCCCTCACATTTACATGAAAAAATACACGTTTTCATACATGTGACTAACACTACATATCAACACTTCAACACTTTATGCTTTCAAACTGTGTAATGTTTTTATGCTTTTTAAAAAAGTGAGAAAACTGATTGGCTAAGTATTTATTCTTTCTCTTAAATAGTTACTTGGAATCACTACTTTTTGGTTCAGTGACTATGACCACTGAGGGTGCTACTTAAATTAGTGAGGGTGCTGTAACCTTAGTTTGTGTGTGTGTGTGTTTGTGTGTGTGTGTGTGTGTGTGTGTGTGTGTGTGTGTGTGTGTGTGTGTGTGTGTGTGTGTGTATGTAATATGCTCTGGCCCCCTCCCTGCTTACCGGGGTGATGAGATTCATAGCAGACTGTCGTCACTCAATGGCTGGATGTCTAAGTGGTGCCCGCAAAACAAACATAGGTTTTATAGACAATTGGACGAGTTTTGGGGGGCAGACCTGTGTTAAAAGAGATGGTGTCCATCCCTCCTGGGGGTGCTGCTCTCTTTCTCTAAAAATATGGCACATAGTCTTAGAGTTCATACTTGACTAACTGGAGCCCAGGTCAGGAAGCAGACAGACTGGCTAAACGACCGTCTGCTAGCCGCCTCACGTCACAGAAGTCAGTTAATTCTCGGCACATAGAGACTCCTTCACCTAGATATCATACTATAGAGACTGTGTCTGTTCCCCGAACTAGAAAATACAGAAAACGTCAAAACCAATTTACGAGTAACCATTTAATTGATGTTCAACAAATAAAATGTTTACAATACACAGAAACAATTGATAAAAACTTGGCTTACTGAATATCAGGTCCCTTTCTACAAAGCACTTTTTGTAAATTATTTGATTAATGATCATAACCTAGATTTGCTCTGTTTGACAGAAAAGAGCATGGCTAAAACCAGATGAATACATTATTTTAAATGAGTCTACCCCCCAAGATTACTGTTACAAAAATGAGCCGCGTCCAAAAGGCAAAGGGGGAGGTGTTGCTACAATTTATAACAATATATTCTCAGTATTTCCATCAGAAGACAGGCTTTAAGTATAACTCCTTTGAAGTAATGGTGCTTCATATAACATTATCTAGAGAAAAAAGTATTAATGATAAATCCCCCGTGATGTTTGTACTGGCTACTGTATACAGGCCACCAGGGCACCATACAGACTTTATTAAAGAATTTGCTGATTTTCTATCAGAGTTAGTGCTGGCTGCAGATAAAGTCTTAATTGTGGGTGATTTTAATATCCACGTTGATAATGAAAAAAGATGCAAACTAGAGGTATTTCGTATTGCTTGGTGGGAAAGTACCCTATCCTACAGAAAAGCTTTAAAAACTGCTAGATCTGATTACTTTTTGTCTCTTTTAGAAGAAAACAAACATAACCCAGGTATTTATTCAATACAGTGGCAAAAAATTAACAAAAAATAAAGCATCAACAGGTGTTGACATTGGGTAGGACATACTGCTGTTGCACATACAATACACATATAAAATAACCCCTATAATTACATACATGAATCAGCCTGTAGCAGATCTATACAGGTGGAGCTGGGGAAGGTGGAGGGTTTCTGAAGCGTGCTACAACTGTTACAGAAAACAATGGCCAAGTATTTGAATGTTGAGCAGCAGCTCATTGGCTGCTGATGCAAAAGAAACCAATCATCTGCGCGATGTGAATAATGTTGTGATTTATATCAGATTGAGTCAGAACCTTTCGGCCTGTGCTTTCTAGAGTTTTATGACAGAACTTTGTATTGAAAAAAAAGTTTTTATTTATTAAGACATATTGTGCTGTATGTTAAGAAAAATATCAGAAGTGTCTGGTTTTGGCAAGTGCTTGAGCTGTTTAATGTTCTTGAACCTGCATTTTACTCTTATTATTTTTCTGAACTGAAAGACTAGTAAGTCAAGTCACCTTTATTTATAGATTGCATTATACAATAGAGATGGTTTCAAAGCAGCTTCATAGTGACAAACAGGAAAATAACAGAATCAATGATGCAAACTTCAAATGTGAGACAAATCCAAGTTCTGCTTTAAAGCAGCTCTAAATAACAGTTAATTCATTATGAATTAATAACAGTTAATTCATTATGAAATGAGTTCAGTTCAGCTATGAGCAGCTCTACAGAAGACAATAGTGTAATTTCCCAACAGCACAGCAGTAATGACTTTATGAACTATTTTACTTCCAAAATTAATACTATTAGAGATCAAACTGTAACCATGCAGCCGTCAGCTACAGTATCACATCAAATAGTGCACTATAGATCCCCTGAGGAACAATTCCACTCATTCTCTACTATAGGAGAGGAAGAATTGTATAAACTTGTTAAATCATCTAAAACCAACAAATGTATGTTAAACCCTATTCCATCTAAACTACTAAAAAGGGAGCTTCCAGAAGTCATAGATCCTCTTTTGGCTATTATTAATTCGTCATTGTCATTAGAATATGTCCCCAAAAACTTTAAATTGGCTGTTATTAAGCCTCTCATTAAAAAAACACAACTTGACCCCAAAGATCTAGTTGATTACAGACCGATCTCAAATCTCCCTTTTTCTGTCAAAGATACTAGAAAAGGTTGTATCCTCTCACAATTATATTCCTTCTTAGAGAAAAATGATATCTGTGAGGATTTCCAGTCAGGATTTAGACCGTATCATAGTACTGAGACTGCTCTCATTGGAGTGACAAATGACCTGCTCTTATCATCTGATCGTGGTTGTATCTCTCTATTAGTGCTACTGGATCTAGCGCTGCATTCGACACTATCGATCACAAACATTCTTTTGAATAGACTAGAAAACTTTGTTGGCATTAGTGGAAGTGCATTAGCATGGTTCAAATCATACTTATCTGACCGCCATCAAGTCTTAGCTGTGAATGAAGAGGTATCATATCGATCACAAGTGCAGTATGGAGTACCACAAGGCTCAGTACTAGGGCCGTTACTTTTCACGCTTTATATGTTACCCTTGGGAAATATCATTAGGAAACATGGGGTTACCTTTCACTGTTATGCTGATGATACTCAGCTCTATATTTCTTCACGGCCCGGTGAAAACACACCAAATTGAGAAACTTATGGAATGCATAGTCGATATAAAAAACTGGATGACGAGTAATTTCTTACTGCTAAATTCTGAAAGAACAGTGGTGTTAATTATTGGACCTAAAACCCCCACAAGTAATAACCTAGAACACTGTCTAACACTTGATGGCTGCTCTGTCGATTCTTAGTCATCAGTCAGGAACCTAGGTGTGCTATTTGATACCACTTGATCTCTCCTAAAACTGCATTTTTTCATCTTAAAAATATATCTAAACTGAGACCTATGCTCTCAATGTCAAATGCAGAAAAATTAATTCATGCGTTTATGACCTCAAGGTTAGATTATTGTAATGCTTTATTGGGTGGTTGTTCTGCACGCTTTATAAACAAATTACAGATGGTTCAAAATGCAGCAGCTAGAGTTCTTACTAGAACCAGGAAGTATGACCACATTAGCCCGGTTCTGTCAACACTGCACTGGCTCCCTACTAAACATCGTATAGATTTTAAAATCTTGTTAATTACTTATAAAGCCCTGAATGGTTTAGCTCCTCAGTACTTGAGCGAGCTCTTATCGCATTATAGTCCTTCACGTTCTCAAAACTCTGGCCATTTGATAATACCTAGAATATCAAAATCAACTGCAGGCGGCAGATCTTTTTCCTATTTAGCGCCAAAACTATGGAACAATCTACCAAACACTGTTCGGGAGGCAGACACACTCTGTCAGTTTAAATCTAGATTAAAGACCCATCTCTTTAACCTGGCGTACACATAACACACTAATACACTTCTATTATTCAAATCCGTTAAAGGATTGTTAGGCTGCATTAATTAGGTCAACCGGAACCGGGAACACTTCCCATAACACACAATGTACTTGTTACATCGTAAGAAGATTGACATCTATGCTAATATTAGTCTGTTTTCTTTCTTATCCGAGGTCACTGCAGTCACCAGATCCAGTCCGTATCCAGATCAGATGGTGGATCAGCACCTAGAGACGACCTCTACAGCCCTGAACGTCAGCGGAGACAGGACACCTAGATGAGCCCCAGAGACAGATCCCCAGTGAGGACCCCGTCACCTAGACAGCCATCGGGAAAAGACCACTGGAACCAGTTGAGCCCTTACAATCTGACTTTGCAGCAGTTGGAATTGAACTGCTTGTTCGTCTGGCCAGAGGAGAAATGGCCCCCCGACTGAGCCTGGTTTCTCCCAAGGTTTTTTCTCCATTCTGTCACCGATGGAGTTTTGGTTCCTTGCCGCTGTCGCCTCTGGCTTGCTTAGTTGGGGACACTTCATTTCGTCGACTTGATTGAACAGAAACTTTTTGAACCGAACTGAGCTGGACGATGCCATCACTGAATTCAATAATGAAATTCCTTTAACTGAAAATTGAGTGTTTAATCTTGTCATTTTACATTATTGACACACTATTTTCCTATTTTGATATTGTGCAGTTGCTTTGACACAATTTGTATTGTTAAAAAGCGCTATATAAATAAAGGTGACTTGACTTGAGATTGATTGCGCTGTCTCCTGAGTAGCAAAGAGGTCCACCTGTGCTGGCCAAACACTCTCCAGATCTGCTTCACCACCTCGGGGTGAGTGAGCTCCATTCCCTTGCTGGGCCTCGGCCCCTGCATCGACAGGATGTCTGGTCCCATATTGAGATGCCCAGGAATGTGAACTGCTCTCAGCGAGAGGAGTTTGTCCTGGGACCACCCAGGATCTGGTGTGCACCAGCCTGTACAGGGGGCATGAACGCAGGACCTCCTTGGTGGCTGATGTAAGAGACCACCGCTGTGTTGTCAGTGCGCACAACACATGGCGATCTCTTAGGTCTGGGAGGAAGTGTTTCAGTGCTCGAAACATGGCCAATATCTCCAGACAATTGATATGCCACGTGAGATGGCGACCACTCCACAGGCCGCGGGCAGGGTGGCCACTCGTGACCGCTCCCCAACGGTGAGGGACGCGTCTGTCGCTAGCGTTACGCAGCGACAAGGAGCTCCCAGCACCCGGCCCTTTGACAAGAACCAGGGTTGTCTCCACATGTCTAAGGCACGTAGGCACCGCCACGTGACCTTGATCATGCGAAGCGGGTTTCCCCTCAGGGAAAACCCCTGGTCTTGAGCCTGCACTGTAGGGGTCTCATGTACAGCAGGCCAAGAGGTATCACGTTGGACACAGCTGCCATCAGACCCAGCAGTCTCTGAAACTGCTTTACAGTGAGTGACTGGCCTTCTCTCACTCTCGCGACTGCAGTGAGGATCGACTCAATCCGAGCAGGTGACATACGTGCCTGCATCATGGTCGAATCCCACACCACGCCCAGATAAGTGGTTCTCTGAGCCGGAGAAAGCACACTTTTCTTGGCGTTCAGTCTTAACCCCAGCACTTTCATTTGAGCGCGAATGACATCTCGCTGTTGAACCGCCATCTGCTCCGATTGAGCGAGAATCAACCAATCGTCAATGTAGTTGAGTATGCGGATGCCTTGCAGCCGCAACGGAGCTAACGCAGCATCCACACACTTTGTAAAAGTGTGGGGTGAGAGTGCTAGGCCGAAAGCAAGAACCCGATATTGGTAAGCTTCGCCCCCGAAAGCAAACCTCAGAAACTTCCTGTGAGTGGGAAGGATGGAGATATGGAAGTATGCGTCTTTTAGATCGATCGTGACAAACCAGTCCTTGGACCTGATCTGAGACACGACCTGTCTGAGAGTAAGCATCTTGAACTTCCGTCGCATGACTGAGCGGTTCAATCGACGCAGATCTAAAATCGGACGCAACCCTTCATCCTTCTTCGGAACTATGACGTACCGGCTGTAGAACCCGGACTCTCTTCCGTGAGGAGGGCCCACCTCGATGGTCTTCTTCCTCAAGAGAGTATCTACTTCTCTTTCCATTACCAGAGTCTGCTCGGGGCCCACCAGAGTGCGATTCACCCTGTTGAATCGAGGTGGAGGAGAACCGAACTGGATTCTGTAGCCTCTCTCTAGAGTATGCAGGACCCACCGAGACACATTTGGCAGTAGTTTCCAGACTGCCAAATAGTCTACTAAGGGAACCAGTCTCTCGAGACTGGCCTCTGGTGTAATCAGTGCCCTGGGACGACGCACCGGCAGGAGACGGCCGAGCTAGCTGCTCTAAAGACCCCAAAAGGGGTGGCGAGCATCTCAGCTCCGCTACATTTCCGGGCGGAAGAAACTGAGATGTGTGCTCGCTGGAAATCGCTGTGCCCTGGAAGACCGTATGTGGCAGGGTTAGCAGCCCGATCTCCTGAGGGCACTGAGGAGGAACGGGCACCGTGCACTGCTCATAAGCCCTGGGCCATGGGCGTCAGGGTTTTTGGCCGAGGACTTCTTAGCCTGAAGTACGACCCGCCGGTCCCGACTCGGGGGAGCGCGAGTGGCGATGCTCTATTTTTGCGCCTCCCTGTACGAGGAGCTAGTAAGCAGTTGGGGCTGCTCCCATCCAGTAGCCGCCTGAGCTGAAGAGCGGCGAGGCAGGAACCGCTGAAATGCTGCCACTTGTTTACGGGCCTCCGAACAGGCCAGAAGGCGCAAGCGGGGTGTCCAGGAGGAAGACCCTGTCCTTCTCTCTGATGTCGGACATGGTCAACCACAGATGCCTCTCCGCTGCCACCAGGGCTGCCATAGACCGCCCAATAGCACTGGCAGTCTCCTTGGTGGCGCAGAGAGCCAAATCAGCGGTTCGCCTGAGCTCCATGATGTCGGAGCTCATCGCCTCGCGCTCATCCAGCTCTTTAAGCAGGTCAGCCTGGTATGCCTGCAACACCGACATAGCCAGCCTGACCCGCTGCCGCGTACCCCTTGCCCACCAGCACTGATGATGTACGCAGCGGCTTGGAGGGCAAGGACGGAGCCTTTAGAGACGACGCAGCGTCAGGGGACAGATAGCTCGTGAGTGTCTGTTCGAGGCATTGCTCTATAACCGCAATCGTTCAACCCCACCACATTACCATAGTAAATGTGCAAAAGATATCAGGGAGCTTATAATAGTGAGGACAAACAACACTAAATAAGACTCACAACAGAAAATATCAGACAGATACACACAGAGCGCTTCGCTGAATGACAAAAAGCTGACGCCGGTTTCACTGCACGTGCTTTTATACCAGCTGGTCATTACGTCACCCCGTCCGTGACGTCTCGCCCATCCATTGGATAGGTTGCACACGATATTCAGAGCCATTCACGTTGGAGGCCTTCCCCAATGCGTTCTCAGACGCAGCTCGAGTTCCTGAAGAGGAACCAGTCTTTCAAATGATTTCATGGCCACAAACGCCTATACGATACAATTTTTTTTACGTATACAGCTAAACGCATCTCCGTGTGGACGGGGCCTCAAGCACATGGGCCACTGCCAACTTTAAGGGGGATCTGATAAGTCTTTAAATGATTTAAAGAGCTTAAATGACTCTAAGGCCCCCTTTTGTCCAAGACAATATTTTAAGACACTATCCAGACTGTGTATGTACCTCTGATACATTGGTTGTAATAAAGTTGAAACAATATATATATAATTGTCAGTTTAATTTTGAATTGAAGGTTTATTTTCAATTGCTCTGACGGATTGTTTCAGTGCTACCTATTGAAGGATCTAAGGATCCTCAAATGCAAACCATGTGTGTTTCACTTCAAGAGAGCAACCACACATTTGTGTTGTATTTTACTTTATTTTTTATCTTCATTCATTCATTCATTCATTCATTCTGTAAGGGAAACAGGTCAATTTAGCTCAAAGGGAATTATTTATGTTTTAGAGGGAATTTAGACAGAATCACTGTTTTATGGCTGATCAACTGAATTGGCCAGTGATTCATTGAATAATATTTTAATGATTGAATAATTATATGAATGATTTTTGTTAAATTGGTTGTAGTTTTGATAGTCTTGGGGGTATTTATGCTTTTGGATTGTATGTGATTTGTCTGTAGATTGTCTTTAGATTCATTTCTCAGTCAAAATTCACAGAGACTAAGAGGAGATCAAGTCAGAAAAACCAAGCTGACCTGTGACCGATGTTCTTTCAAAGATGTTCCCTGAAATGCAGACACTGAGTCTGCATGAACCTGCTTCTCATGATGCTACAGCAATAGTAATGCCAAAGTCAGCCAGGTGTCCTGCAGTTAATTATCTTAAAAGCTGCTGTCAAAAGAAAACTTTGTGTGATTGGGCTGAAAGAGACTTAGGGCCAGTTTTACTAAACAGGGCAAATTAGCACGAGCGATGGGTGTGGAAATTTCTGTGGGTGATTTACTAACGAAGCGCAAATAAAAGAACATAGACGCAACATCTCATTTACATATCGACCAACGCAATATACCAAACGCAGCACAAATTAGTGTAGTCACAAATAATGAATAAAAAAAATAAAGAAATAAAGAAGCCGCAGTACATTGAAAAGAATGGATGCCAAAAAATGAAGGGTTGCAAAAAGTTTTGATAGAGCTGGTATTGCGTGACTCCTAGTTGAGGGTTCCAAGTCGTCTTTTATTTCCTTAAGCAGATTAAAAATAAAATGGTCTGGCAAATTATGTTCGGATAATGTGCTCTTCTGGCATTCTAAATAAATTTATACACATGTGGAAAAAATCCTCTCCCTTCTACCACGTGCTCTCTGTTCTCTGCGGTGCCTCCTCCTAGCAACAACAATTGCAGCCATTTCAAGCGCAAAATAGTTTAAGACATTCTTTTTCTAGCATCTGTAAAACTGCGTTCTTCCATCTCAAAAACATATCCAAACTGCGACCTATGCTCTCAACGTCAAGGCAGAAATATTAATTCATGCGTTTATGACCTCAAGGTTAGATTATTGTAATGCTTTATTGGGTGGTTGTTCTGCACGCTTAATAAACAAACTACAGTTAGTCAAAATGCAGCAGCTAGAGTTCTTACTAGAACAAGGAAGTATGACCACATTAGCCCGGTTCTGTCAACACTGCACTGGCTCCCTATCAAACATCGTATAGATTTTAAAATCTTGTTAATGACTTATAAAGCCCTGAATGGCTTAGCTCCTCAGTACTTGAGTGAGCTCTTATCGCATTATAGTCCTCCACGGCCGCTGCGTTCTCAAAATTCTGGCCGTTTGATAATACCTAGAATATCAAAATCAACTGCGGGCGGCAGATCGTTTTCCTACTCGGCACCAAAACTCTGGAACAATCTACCTATCATTGTTCGGGAGGCAGACACACTCTGTCAGTTTAAATCTAGATTAAAGACCCATCTCTTTAACCTGGCGTACACATAACACACTAATACACTTCTATTATTCAAATCCGTTAAAGGATTGTTAGGCTGCATTAATTAGATCAACCTGAACCGGGAACACTTCCCATAACACACGATGTACTCGTTACATCGTAAGAAGATTGGCATCTACGCTAATATTTGTTTCTTTCTTTTTATTCTGTTTCTCAGTCCGTGTCCGGATCAGATGGTGGATCGGCGCCTGGAGATGATGTCTGCGGCCCAGATCGTCAGCGATGAGCCCCAGAGACATATCCCCAGTGAAGACCTCGACTAAAATACAATAAAACTAAAAATAAAACAAATAATTAAAATATAATAATAAAATACCTAACTACAAATACTATTATTGTTAGAAATTGCAACAATATAAAAATAGAAGTATAATACATTTATACATTTAAAATTTTAATTAAAACAATAAGTATATGTGACGAGTGGGGCGGGGCCGAGAGCCATGGGAACGGAGCGAGGCCGGTGGAGTTAATGGTAATGAGCGACACCTGCGCCACTCACACCCGGTCACTCGAGTCCACGGAGGAGCTCCGGAAGGATAAAAGGAGGAGTGACGACAGAGGAAGACGAGACCGGTGAGTGGCGCAGGTGTCGCTCATTACCATTAACTCCACCGGCCTCGCTCCGTTCCCACGGCTCTCGGCCCCGCCCCACTCGTCACAGTAAACAATAAATAAACAATAATATCCTGGCCAGAGGAGAACTGGCCCCTGACTGAGCCTGGTTTCTCCCAAGGTTTTTTTTCTCCATTCTGTCACAGAGGGAGTTTTGGTTCCTTGCTGCTGTCGCCTCTGGCTTGCTCAGTTGGGGACACTTAATTTCTAGTGATTATCGTCAATTTGATTTCACAGACAATATTTAAACTAAAATTAGCTAGACAATGACATCTCGAATTCATTAATGAAATGCCCTTAACTGAAAATTGAGTGTTTAATCTTATTATTTTACTTTACTGACACTCTATCCTACAACTTGATACTGTTAAGTGCTTTGACACAATCTGTATTGTTAAAAGCGCTATATAAATAAGGTTTCTTGACTTGACTTGACTTTAAATAAAGGTGCAAAATACCAGTTATTTGACGAGTGCAAACGTTAGTAAATTGCATTGCGTGATTCATTTTAACACTCTCCTCCAATAGATTTTGTTGTCTGAAAGTGAAACTCTTACAAATGCATAATCAATAAGGTCAGGTGCAAAAATAACTGTCCACGCCTTTTCAATTTGTCACTGCACGTCTTTAGTAAATCTTGACAGTACTATTTTAACCCATTTAAGCCCACCAGCAACTATAGTTGCCGAAGTTTATAGTTGTCATTTTCCTTTTGTAAGTATTTTTCTAAATTTTATCCATGTTTTATGTCTCAATGACATTCAAGCAAACAACCAAATAAAGGAATTCAAGAAAAAAAGAAAAGAAAAAAAAGGGTATTCACTTCCTTCCAGGAAGCATGGTGAAGGCAAACCCTCCCAAAGACATGTAATTTTCTAATAAGTAATAAGTATTAAGTAATAAGTATCTAATACTTACTAATAAGTATTTTTTGTTGACATATACATAATCATGAAGGTCTCTAGAATCATCCAAACAATTTTACAAGAGATCTGTAGTTTTTTGTATAGTTAGTCAGAAGTCCAGGCAGCAACTATAGTTGCCGGTGAGCAAATGATTTGTAAGTACATATTATGGGGAAATGGGGTATACTGTGTTAATAGTTTGAAGAGGTCATCGGATGCAAAATTCACTTTACAAGTTGTTTGAACATAATTGTGGCTGTTTCTCAATTCCAAGAATGCAGAGAACAGACTTGTGTTCTCGTGGAGACCAGTCTTGCCAAGTTTCCTTGGAAGAACAAACTCGGAAGGAACCGAGAACAGAACGCATCCTTGTGAGAATTGAGATGGACTGCGTTCTTGCTTAACTGACGTATAGTCTCAGCATAAGCAGAGACTATAATATACTATTATAGATAGCCTGTTATTTTCATATAATTGTATATCGTTTTATTTTACAGCGTTATATGTTTAACTAAGACTATGTTACGTTTCATTTTAATATGCCAATAAAAATACTACAGACTTTCTCAGGGTCTTAAAACTTTATTAAAATTAAGCAAAACAAAACAATAATGTTTAATTTCAAGAGCCGTCAATTATTTGCGAGAGCGAGTTTAAAGCTTACAGGCTTCTTGTTACGTGCTTGATGTTAAAAAGGGATGATACCGTAACATTTATGTGAGACAACTGTTACTGGGTGTGGTGCAGATCAAAGAGGATACCGAGAAGTAGTATTTCTATTTCAAAAAGTCTTTACTGGTCGCGTTGAGGAAAAATACAAATGGTTACAAAAACGAGAAAAAATGGAATTCAACAACAACAAAAGAAACAGGAGTGTCATCCAAATTAAAGAAGTAAATAAGACAAAACAATCCTTATACTAACCTCTAAACTAACTAACAAAAAGAAATATGAAAATAAAACCGAAATCTTCAGCGTATACGACGCCCAAACTAAACTCCTATAATCTACAAACAAAAGTACAAGGGCGGCGTAACACTCTCAAATCTAATCTAACAAAGTATAAACTAACCTGATCAGAAAACAAAACAAATAATATTAGAACATCGATTGACTAAGTATTTGAATCGTCACCAAGAGCCGTATCTGATTAACTAACTCGATGCACCAACATGCATTCTTAACTTTGAACTTGAAATAGTAAGACTGAAACTCCAATACGGGCATCAGCTTTATCTTCAATGAAGAATTCGATACAAGTCAATAGCCAAAGAACAAATCTATAAATAGATCAAATCACACAACGCAAAGCAAGACTTCATAAGACAAGATACATTAAGCATCGGGAGACAATTGTTGTCGAACACAAACTGCTGAACGCGTTGGAGCACAAGGTACGCTGGCATGGCACACACATACACAATCAACTCTAGTCCTCAAATACAGCTGGCACGTCAGCAGATTGGCAGAACATCATGACATCAGAATGATGATTGGCAGTCGAGTCAGCCAATAAACACCGACCTAGAAGTGGAGCAAAAAGGAACACAGAAAGACAGGAGAGTGAGAAACAAAACAATATATGCAAAACACATGCGGAACGTAACACTCCCCCCCTTAAGACAAAACTATATGGATTAATTAAAGAAACATATAGTTTTAACAATTCTTACTCCAATCTTCTTTTTTTTTCTAAGCTCTTGGCAAAGCGTCAGCCATTACGTTTTCTGAACCTTTCTTGTGTTCGATCATCAGATGGTAACCTTGGACAACGAAAGACCAGCGCATCAGCCGCTGATTCTAGTTATACATTCGAGACAGGAATACTAAAGGGTTGTGATCAGTAAATACCATTATTGGCAAATTGCTTGAACTCAAATATACATCAAAAAACTGCAATGCCAACAGTAAGGCTAAAGTTTCCTTCTCAATAGTAGAGTAATTAAACTGACTTTTGTTGAACTTACGTGAGAAGTAACATACAGGATGATCAATCCCGTAGATGTCTTCTTGAATAAGCACTGCGCCCGCGCCAACAAAGCTTGCGTCAATCTCCAACTTGAAGGCTTTTTCATATGCTGGTGCTGCAAGAACAGGAACACTACATAATAAAGCCTGAACATTCTCGAAAGCATTCTGACATTCATCAGACCACAAAAACGCATGTGAAGGACTGATGAGTGACGTCAATGGACTAACAACGGTAGAGAAGTTCTTACAAAAATTCCGGTAATAACCGGCCATCCCTAAGAATCTGCGCAGTTCTTTCCGCGAAGTAGGGACCGGAAACTCTGCAATAGTGCTTACTTTAGCCTCTATAGGTCTCACTTGCCCTTGACCCACTTCTCTGCCCAAATACGTGATTGTGGCTTGACCGAAGTCACATTTGGCAAGATTTAACGTTAAAGAAGCATTCTCGAGGCGCTTAAACACTTCATGAAGTGTTGAAACGTGTTCTGACCACTCGGTAGAATAAATTACAAGGTCATCTAAATAAGCTTTACAGTTAGGCACTCCTGCAAGTACGAGATTAATAAGTCTTTGAAATGTAGCCGGCGCGTTGCGCATGCCAAATGCCATTACGCAATACTGCATGAAGTCGTCTGGGGTTACAAATGCAGAAATATCTGAGGCGCGGCTTGTTAAAGGCACTTGCCAGTAGCCTTTTAACAAGTCCAGTTTACTGACAAATCTTGCTGGTCCAAGTGTGTCCACGCAATCCTCCATGCGCGGTAACGTAAAACAGTCGGGAACGGTCAGTGCATTTATTTTTCGATAGTCTGTACAGAATCTAGCGGATCCATCACTCTTAGTTACAAGCAAACATGGAGAACTCCACGGACTACAACTCAGCTTCGCCAATCCATTTTCGAGCAAATACTCCACCTCGGTTTTCATCACAGAGCGTTTCAGAGCATTAACTCGATAAGCATGCTGTTTCACTGGGACAGCGTTACCGACATCGATGTCATGTTTAAGTATAGTGGTACAAGAAGGAACATCATGAAAAAGTGAATGAAAAGAACTAATCAACTCTTTAATATCGCGTCTCTGAGGATCAGTCAAATGAGATAAGTGAGAATTTAAGTCGACTAAAATCTCAGAGTTCTTAAACCTAGCACACTGTTGGTACGTGTGTCTAATGATTACTCCGTCATCTTCACTATCAGGAGTAACGTCACAAACCAGTGCAGTAACCGGTACATTAGTGACTTTAGGTTGCTTAACCTTTGCAACATCCTTCAATGATGGCTCTCGAGCATGAAACGCCTTCAGCATATTCACATGACACACACGAGATTTCTTTCGACAATCAGGAGTGCGAATTACATAATCTGTATTACTCAATTTTTTCAGCACTTCATATGGTCCCGAAAAACGTGCCAAAAGAGCAGAACCAACAACTGGCAATAAAACCAGCACTTGATCACCTTCTTTAAAATCACGCAGAACAGATTTACGATCAAAGTGACTCTTCATTGTGAACTGTGCATTCCTCAATGCCTCTTTTGCTGCTGAACAAGCCTGGTGCAGTCGTTCGCGAAATTTGCTGACATAATCCAGTACGTTCGTTTTGACACTTGTCTCCACAGATAACATGTCCTCCTTGAGCATCTTAAGTGGACCTCTCACAGAATGACCAAATACCAGATCAGCAGGGCTAAATCCTAGACTATCCTGTACTGCTTCCCTAACAGCAAACAAGACTAAAGGTATGTGACAAATAAAAATAATCTTAAAAAGGTGTACCCTCATCCCAATCTTTACCCGTGTCCATACAATATTTATGAAGCATAGCCTTTAATGTTTGATGGAACCTTTCTAAAGCTCCTTGGCTTTCTGGATGATACGCACTCGAAATCCTGTGAGAAATTTTCAAGGTTTTTAACACTTGAGCGAAAAGATTTGACATAAAATTTGTACCTCAGTCAGTCTGTATAACAGTGGGCAGTCCAAACAGTGAAAAGAATTTCACCAGAGCTTTAATTACTACAGGCGCCGTGATTTTCCTCAGCGGAATCGCTTCGGGAAAACGCGTCGCTGCGCACATCATTGTCAACAAATATTGATTACCAGCTTTTGTTTTGGGCAAGGGACCCACACAATCAACAATAACACGCTCAAAAGGTTCCCCCAGAACCGGTATAGGAACCAATGGAGCGTGCGGAATAGTCTGGTTCGGCTTATCCGAGAATTGACAGGTCTGACACGTTCTGCAGTACTTCGCCACATCAGTTTTTAATCGAGGCCAGAAGAAATGTTTCAATATTCGGTGGTATGTTTTCTTAATACCCAGATGCCCGGATAAATCATGGTCGTGAGCCAAAGAGAGTACCGTTTGTCTGTAACATAGGGGAACGACAATCTGGCTTAACACATTCCATTCATAGTCCTTCGAATCGTCAGAACACCATCTACGCATTAAAAATCCATCCTCCATGCAAAAAGCAGTCTTTCGCCCCTGTGCAACCTCTGTAGAAACAACAGAAGAAATACATTTATGCAAAGTGAAGTCATCTTGTTGAGCAGCGATAAGGTTTTCACGGGTTACATGCAATTTCAAGTCGTTTAAACTTGAAATAACGTTTTTTCCTTCAGGGTGATCATCAACCATCAACACGTCATTCGCAAACCTAGGGGCCATGAAAGTTGAAAGTAAGTCATCTGCATCAGCAAATTTGCGAGCTTGGGTGCGTGTAATAGCGCAGACAGAGAAAACTTCAGGGAACTCTTCTGACAGTTCATCGGATGCCGACAAATCAGGTTTATCACAAACCTCTAACAAAGGCATAACTCTCCCACCAGCTATGTCATTACCCAGAATGAAGTTCACGCCTCGCACAAGTAAATTATCACGCACTCCAACCTTCACAACTCCCGTAAACAAATCTAATTTTAGATAAATCTGATGCAGAGGAACTTTTACCGTACCCATTTCGATACCTCGGACCAACACATGACTACCACAGAAAGTTTTCTCAGGTCCAGGCAACGCATCAGTCATTATGAAGGACTGCTGGGCGCCAGTGTCACGAAGCATGATTACTTTTACCTGATTTGTAAGCTTATCATCAACAGATACCAACCCTTCTGTCAGAAAAGGTTGATAACTGGCGTCAAGTTTTTCACAGCTCTCAGCATCAATGATATCAACAGTTTTCACAAAGGCAACATTCTTAGTACCGGTGCCTTGTTGCTTGCGTTTTAAAGCAAGACAATCAGCAATAACATGTCCAGATTTACGACAATAAAAACACTCCCTATCCTCTCTAATTTTTGCAGCATTACTTTTCCAGCGGGGCTGATCTTTCGAAGTAGACGAAACAGGCAAAACTTTCTCAGTACGAGCCGGAGTAAAAACATTTTTATGAGTCAACGTAAACTCGTCAGCACAAACAGATGCCTGAGACAAAGAAGTTACTTTTTGCTCATTGAGGTAAACCACAATGCGATCAGGAATACAACTCTTAAATTCCTCCAAGAGGATTAATTCATGCAATGCCTGAAAATCTGACACCTTATTCGATGTGCACCACTTGTCGAACAATACACATTTTTCTCTAGCGAATTCTACGAAAGTCTGACCTGGATTTTTCCTATGGTTCCTGAAACGTTGCCTATACGCTTCAGGTACGAGTTCATATGCTCCCAAAATTGCCGCTTTAACAACATAATCCAAACTGTCTTCCAAAGACAGAGCAGCACATACTTCTTGAGCCTTTCCAGTTAACCTACATTACAAAAGCAGGGGCCAAACATCTCTAGACCATTGTAGAGCAGATGCAATTCGTTCGAATGCATTAAAATAAGAATCAACCTCGGCTTCTCTAAATTGAGGTACAAGAGATATGTGTTTACTCACATCAAACGTACGCCCGGATGATCCAGAGTCAGTCGGAGGTGCAGCATTCAGTGCAGGTTGCACGGGTGGAACCGGTGCGTTTCTGGCTGCATTTAGTTCCAGCTCTCGCAACTTGATTTGCGTATCCGCCTCGATTTCCAGCCGGCGGATTTCAAGTCGCAGTTGCCTTTTGGCGTGACTCTCCGCTAATCTCTCGTGCTCTTCACTCTGAAGTCTCGCAAGATGCAGTTTGAGGCGAACATCACCTCCAGACTCAGCCGGAAGAAAATGGTTCGAAGGGCGGCAGAGCAGCTTTGGCTTTGGAACCCTCCGCCGCAGCAGCTCCACTCGCTTCCCCCTTGCCTAACCCAGAAGAGCGAGTGTCAACGCCAGGTGAACTACCAGCCAACACCAACACCCCTCGTTCCCCTAAATGCTGCACAACGACTCTCTTAATATCTCGTTTTAACTGCTGTCTAGAAAATGAAATTTGGAAATGCTCAGCAACTCTCAACAAATCATCTTTTCTGCACGCATCTAATTGTTCGACAGTTGGTGCACTAACAAAACTTTCCAAGTCAAAATCAGCCATACCGATTACGTTCGACACATTTAATAAAGAGCCTCCAATTTACCATTCAAACAATACTCTGTTCAGGGTTGATCCATCATCACACCAGCAACAATGTCTCACATATCATCCCAACAAAAGGACTGATCGTGAAATCCGTCCGCTGCCACCAATAAATGTTACGTGCTTGATGTTAAAAAGGGATGATACCGTAACATTTATGTGAGACAACTGTTACTGGGTGTGGTGCAGATCAAAGAGGATACCGAGAAGTGGTATTTCTATTTCAAAAAGTCTTTACTGGTCGCGTTGAGGAAAAATACAAATGATTACAAAAACGAGAAAAAATGGAATTCAACACAACAACAAAAGAAACAGGAGTGTCACCCAAATTAAATAAATAAATAAGACAAAACAATCCTTATACTAACCTCTAAACTAACTAACAAAAAGAAATATGAAAATAAAACCGAAATCTTCAGCGTATACGACGCCCAAACTAAACTCCTATAATCTACAAACAAAAGTACAAGGGCGGGCATAACACTCTCAAATATAATCTAACAAAGTATAAACTAACCTGATCAGAAAACAAAATAAATAATATTAGAACATCGATTGACTAAGTATTTGAATCGTCACCAAGAGCCGTATCTGATTAACTAACTCGATGCACCAACATGCATTCTTAACTTTGAACTTGACATAGTAAGACTGAAACTCCAATACGGGCATCAGCGTTATCTTCAATGAAGAATTCGATACAAGTCAATAGCCAAAGAACAAATCTATAAATAGATCAAATCACACAACACATAGCAAGACTTCATAAGACAAGATACATTAAGCATCGGGAGACAATTGGTGTCGAACACAAACTGCTGACCGCGTTGGAGCACAAGGTACGCTGGCATGGCGCACACACACACAATCAACTCGAGTCCTCAAATACAGCTGGCACGTCAGCAGATTGGCAGAACATCATGACGTCAGAATGATGATTGGCAGTCGAGTCAGCCAATAAACTCCGACCTAGAAGTGGAGCAAAAAGGAACACAGAAAGACAGGAGAGCGAGAAACAAAACAATATACGCAAAACACATGTGGAACGTAACACTTCTGTACACCGGCCGCCTGCATCATCTTCTGGGATTTCTAATGGCTCGATTCTCTCAAGTCTGAACTCGATGCATCCTCGATTTCAAGAACACATCCGGGCATTTGCATGCGTCCTCTGTACTTGCGTTCTTGAGAACTGGAACTGAACTTCGACGGTTGATGATGACGTAGAACGAGAACACAAGGACGCAAGATCGCTGAAGAACGCATATTGAGAAACGGCCAGTGTGTTGGAAGTGTGTGTACACATCCATCCTATAATGATAAAAATCCACCCAGTGTTTTTTTTTAAATCCCTATTTTAAAAGCCCCTTTCTCAAATCAGGCTGTTCTGAGAGTCCTGTCAGAATGACATAGTTCTGTACAGGCCGCTCCCACGATAGTTGATTGACAAGCCGTCTTACCTTAGACCCACCCTGAGTGAGCTGAGAGCTGTCCACCATTGTGTCGACTCCGGTGCAGGGGAAGACAAGATGTCTCCAATTAAGCAATTGAGGTGTTTTGTTGTTGGATGTAATAATGAATATAGCAGTCGTCATTTACTCCCGACATCTGAGCTGCTGAAGACGCAGAGGATAACGTTACTTTCATTTTTAAAAGGCGTGCGAATCAAACGTGATCCAGCTTCATCTACAGAATAAGTGAGTATATGGGTTTTTTATGAATCTTTGCAAACTACCTTTCCTAATAATGTGCAAGTTAGCCAGTTTCGTGGATGAAGTTTACAGTCTGCTCGTCACCCCACGGAAGAGAGGGGCAGGGTCAGCAGAGCTCATTAGCATTTAAAGCAACATGGACTGAAATGGCTTGATGAAAACAGAGCTGATTTTGACAGGGTAAAGAAGGTGTTTCTTACAGTACCATTGAGAAATTTTAACCAAAGTATGTTATAGACTTTTCATTATGACCCTAAAGAATCATATCAACTTGTGGAAAATGGGCATCCGATGACCCCTTTAATAAATCAAGGTTTTTGGTCTTTTGTATTCCTCTCTTGTACAGTCATGCCTATCTTAATATTTAAGTCTACAGTATACTATCATGCACATTATTTTATATTTTATAATTTGTTCTTATATCCATTTTTATTTTTATTTTTTATTATTCATTTAATTTTATGTATACTTCTTTGTGTTGTTTTTTTCTATAATATCGCACTGTCCATGGAGCGGACCTGACTCACATTTCACTGCTGGTTAATACTCTCTGTATAATCGTGTATGTGACAAATAAATCTTGAACTTGAACTTGTAGTGCTTTTTGCTTTCATAATATCCCCCCCTAAAACATAACTTAACCTTTAACTGACATCTCTACTGTACGGTAGACCTTAATTTGATAGAGAATAAATCTGTCAAAAGGAGGAGATGAGAGAGCAATCGTTCCACAGCTCTACTGCCCCACCTCTGTGTCTGCTTTGGCCATGGGGCGTGGGAATTTCAAGTTGTCAAGTGACAGCAGCAGTCAATCACTTCACTTACAATATTCAGTCAGTCACACAAAAGGAAGAATGGAAAGATAAAGAATTAAAGCATGGAATTAATTGCTGTAGATTATCTTTTTCTCCCCTTTATGATATTATGTCTTGTAAGTGGCAAAATATTGAGGATCCTTCATCCAGTTTGGATGCATTTCATTCTAATCAGTCAAAGGACCCTAATTCTTTTTATGACTAGTAGCTGATGATTCCATTATAATGTTGAAATTCAGTCAAGTAATGAGTTTACATTTACATTATTATATGAAATCACCTACTACAGTAAGCCATTGAATACTATGGGCTTTTTTTTGTTATATACACTGCCCTCCAAAAGTTTGGAAACACCCCTGGCAAAGTGTGGTTTTGGACAATATCAGCATAAATCCTTATAATTTTTTGGTGCAAATATTGTACATTAAAGTAACTTGACATTATCATTGAAGACCAGCAATAATAATTTTCATTTTGATAACATAATAATGGCAATATATACATGTCAAAGTCAGACATGCCCCTTTGCCAGCTGTGATGCCTGGTTACTGGTTTAAACTTGGCCCAGGTTTTTAAAAGATTTTTGGGTCAGCACACCTTAATAGCTTCAACAATTGATTGCCAATTAAGTTTATAGAATACAATGAACCAATTAGAACACAATTTAGGTCAGATAGTTTACAAATAGTAAATTTAAAATGTAAGTTTTTTTCTATGCATAAACTGTTTATGTAATAAAATATTTTTTAGTAGTTTGTGTTGTCCCTTATCAGTGCAAAATTATCACAAATTAAAAAGGATTCATGCCAATATTGTCCAAAACCCCACTTTTCTAGGGCGTTTCCAAACTTTTGGAGGGCAGTGTAGATGTAATTTTACTATGGGCATTTTTTTTGTTATATAGATGTAATTTTTTCTTCATTCTATTTATTTTTATTTATTTATTTTCATTTAACTTTTTGATACACAATGCCCTGTTGGGGCAACTTAATGGCTGTTCCACCACTTTAAGACAAATGTATTTGTTGTTTGTTGTGTTTTCATATTCAAGAGATTATAAGCTAGATGCAGCTTTTTTGGGTTCACATCGAATGTTTTTTGACTTTAATACTTAATATTTTTTTTTATGAATAAAGATTGATCTGTTGAAAGCAGTTATTTTGAGTTAGATGCCAAATGTTTTACTCTTATTCAAATTTGACATTGAAGGGGTGCATACAACATATTTGCCCACCGACAACTATAGTTGCCGCACATTCAAATACAATTTTCAATAAATTAAAAGAAAAAAAAACATAGGACACTATTAACATGACTACAGCTGCATCTCAATAAATTAGAATGTCGTGAATTTTTTTTTTCTTGTAACTTATTTCAAAAAGTGAAACTTTCATATATTTTAAATAAATTACATGTAAAGTAAAACATTTCAAAAGTTTTTTTTGTTTTAATTTTGATGATTAGAGCTTACAGCTCATGAAAGTCAAAAATCAGTATCTCAAAATATTAGAATATTTACATTTGAGTTTCAATAAATGACCATCCATACAGTATAAATTCTTGGTATCTCTTGTTCTTTGAAACCACAATAATGGGGAAGACTGCTGACTTGGCAATGATCCAGAAGATGAACATTGACACCCTCCACAAAGAGGGTAAGTCACAGAAGGTCATTACTGAAAGGTGTGGCTGTTTACAGAGTGCTGTATCAAAGCATATTCAATGCAAAGTTGACTGGAAGGATGAATTTGTGTAGGAAAAGGTGCAAAAGCAACAGGGATGACCACAACCTTGAGAATACAGTCAAGGAAAGCTGATTCAAACACTTGGGAGAGCTTCACAAGGAGTGGACTGAAGCTGGAGTCAGTGCATCATGAGTCACCACGCTCAGACGTCTTCAGGAAAAGGGCTACCAAGCCACTTCTGAACCAGAGACAACGTCAGAAGCATCTTACCTGGGCTGTGGAGAAAAAGAACTGGACTGTTGCTCAGTGGTCCAAAGTCCTCTTTTCAGATGAAAGTAAATTTTGCATTTCATTTGGAAATCAAGGTCCCAGAGTCAAGTCAAGTCAAGTCACCTTTATTTATATAGCGCTTTTAACAATAAAAATTGTGACAAAGCAACTGCACAATATCAAAATGGGAAAATAGTGTCAATAATGTAAAATGACAAGATTAAACACTCAATTTTCAGTTAAAGGCATTTCATTATTGAATTCAGTGATGGCATCGTCCAGCTCAGTTCAGTTCAAAAAGTTTCTGTTCAATCAAGTCGACGATATTGCTGGAAATGAAGTGTCCCCAACTAAGCAAGCCAGAGGCGACAGCGGCAAGGAACCAAAACTCCATTGGTGACAGAACGGAGAAAAAAAACTTGGGAGAAACCAGGCTCAGTCGGGGGGCCATTTCTCCTCTGGCCAGATGACACAGCAGAGTCTGGAGGAAGAGTGGAATGGCACAGAATCCATGTTGCTTGAAGTCCAGTGTGAAGTTTCCACAGTCAGTGATGATTTAGGCTGCCATGTCATCTGCTGGTGTTGGTCCACTGTGTTTTCTGAAGTCCACAGTCAACGCAGCCATCTACCAGGAAATTTTAGAGCACTTCATGCTTCCTTCTGCTGACCAGCTTTATGGAGATGCTGATTTCATTTTCCAGCAGGACTTGGCACCTGCCCACACTGCCAAAGGTACCAAAAGCTGGTTCAATGACCATGGTGTTACTGAGCTTGATTGGCCAGCAAACTCGCCTGACCTGAACCCCATAGAGAATCTATGGGGTATTGTCAAGAGGAAGATGAGAGACACCAGACCCAACAATGCAGATGAGCTGAAGGCCACTGTCAAAGAAACCTGGGCTTCCATACCACCTCAGCAGTGCCACAAACTGATCACCTCCATGCCACGCCGAATTAAGGCAGTTAATTAAAGCAAAAGGAGCCCCTACCAAGTATTGAGTACATATACAGTAAATTAACATACATTCCAGAAGGCCAACAATTCACTAAAAATGTTTTTTTATTGGTCTTATGAAGTATTCTAATTTGTTGAGATGTGAGCCTAAATCATCACAATTAAAAGAACTAAAGACTTAAACTACTTCAGTCTGTGTGCATTGAATTATTTAATACACGAGTTTCACAATTTGAGTTGAATTACTGAAATAAATGAACTTTTCCACGACATTCTAATTTATTGAGATGCACCTGTATATGCATAAAACCATTCAGAAAAAATTGGGCACAAATGGGTTAACAGCAAAAGACGCTTTGTGCTGGTGCAAGTTGTTATTACTGGCCCTTAGGCTGCTTAGGCCCGATTTGTGGCTTGTCACAAAATGATTATTTTGTCCAAAAAATCCTCTATTGTGTGGTGTCATTATAATTATTTAACTGCACCGATCGAGATGGAGCATCCCTGAACACAAATCGTAAATATCAAACATGTTTTATATTACGACTCTTGATCGGGCTGCTGCTGACGTGATACCTGCGATAGCCAATGAAAGTGTGCAAGTGTCACCTACCGGATGTTGCGTACTTCTATAGCTGAAACTTGGCAGCCACAAACATGCAACGAAAATAGAGTAGTCAAATCAAGTCAATTCACCTTTATTTATATAGTGCTTTATGCAATACAGATTGTGTCAAAGCAGCTTTACAGTGTTCAACAGGAAAAAGGTGTGTGATTATGCAAGACGACAATAAGACAGTCAGTTTTTCAGTTAAAGTCAGTTCACTGCTGATTCAGTGATGCCATCCAGCTCAGTTCTGTTACGAAATGATCAGAACATGAAACGTGCGGATCCATCTGCAGGGTTTTATTCAGAGACATGGTCAGAAACGAGCATGGGTCGATACACAGCAAACAGTCACAGATGAGGCAAGACAAAAAGTAATCCTAGGACAAGCGTGGGTCTTCGATCGGCGAGCAGTATCCAAAAGGGCAAGGCAAAGAGAGACAATCCAGGTACACAATAATAATCCAGGCAGGGGAAAACACAATCCAAAACAGGCAAGGCAAGCTAAGGCAAGACTTATGACTAAGACTAAGACTATGACTATGACTATGACTAAGACTAAGACTAAGACTAAGACTACTACGATAGGCTCCGTAAGGTAGCTATCAGCTAGGATAGTGATATGTGCTTACAATACTCGGCCATGACAGAGAGGAAGTCCAAGGCTTATAAAGCGTGTGTGATAGTGTGATCAGCTGTGTAATCAGAGCAATGTGAGACTGGTGACAGCTGTGTGTCGTCAGTGCAATGGATGATGGGAAATGTAGTCCAGTGTGCTGTGTGTGACAGTAGTGTAGTGCAAGAGTCCATGTGGTGAGCGAGTGACCTCTGGTGGTGAGTGAACGGAAGTTCATGGACCAGATTCATGACAAGTTCAGTTCTCTTCTCTATCTGTGCAATCAAGTCGACAATGTTGCTAGAAATTGTGTCCCTAACTAAGCAAGCCAAAGGCGACAGTGGCAAGGAACCAATACTCCATTGGTGACAGAAATGGAGAGAAAAAAAAACCCTGGGAGACACTGACATTACCATTGATTATTTTTATTCATTTCAATATTAATGATATTAATTAATTTAGGTGATGTGGAATAAATCATAGAGTAATGTTAATTCAACAATTTTACCATTTTATTATTTTGTTAATTTCAATGCTTATTCAACATCAGTGATGTAGAATCAATCATAGTGTAATGTTGATTCTATCTCAATTCAACATTAATTGCGGGTGCAAAAGTGATATTGAACCAACATCACTTCATAGCATTGATTCAATGACATAATCATTGATTTTCTGTTGAAATCTCAACCTTGTTTCAACTTTAATTGCGGGTGCAAAAGTGATATAGAACCAACATCATTTGCAAGATTAATTCAATGCAGTTAGTGTTAACGCATCAACATTGACTTGCTATCTGGCTTGCTATATTGGTCTATTTCTGTAACCTGTGGAATCTCAAACTGCAAATATTTATACAGCAAAATTTGCCATGGATTTATATTTGTAAAAATTACAGATTTCTATTTGCTCCCCCACCAGAAATATTCAACTCAAAAGTAATAGTTATAAATTGCACTTTACCCCATAGAACAATGGAGGATTGAGAACCCTTCCCATTATATACTGAGCATTAAATTTGGATGGAGGCTGTTTGAGTGCTTATGCCTGTCATCCTTAATTTCAGTAACTTCAGATACGTCTGGAGAAAGAGAAAGTGTCTGTTCTTTTTCCATAGCTGAATATACACTCCAGATGAAGACGTGTCCAGCTGCCACTGATGTCGTAAACTCATTAGGATGCTAACTCACATTCAAGAAATAACAGACATGACGGCCATCACGACACAGTTAACTCACCTCCAGCGCAGCACGATTCCCCGGGTCAGTGCCATTGTCTTCAAATCTCAGGTGCTTCTGACGTGATTGTAAGAGAGTGATCTCAGCACCATGAGCATCGGAGAACAGGACTCTGACTGACTGTCAGGAATAACTCATGTGAGAGTGTTCCTCCTGAATAGGCCAGAATTACCCATTTTTAAGCACAGCGTGGCCATCGTCAAGGTTCATTACACAACTATGCATACTAAAGCACAAATACAGACTTTCTCTGACTGAGGTAGGTACTCCTTTACTCTTTCATATAAAAGTAAATATTTTAGAAGAGAAAATAATTTCCTCAGAAACCTATTTGAACTAACCCTAATCCAAAAAAGAGATTTTAGTGGCAAATTCATTCATAAATGAAAGCTAGATGGGACTGATAAAATCTTTGTTTTGTTGAATTTAATTATCATCAAGCTTAGCAAACATAAGATATAAAATAAAACACCCCTTGATTTTGTGGTGTACCATTATGAGCAAACTGTGATAGATATCAGTTGTTGAATTCATTTTTCTTTGTGAAACTCTGAGGATTCATAAACTTTTGTTTGTTTGCGTATTTTAGACGCTGTGTATATTTGTGCATGTGTGTCTTGATAGCTGTGCTCTTGCAGCCTGTCGCAGAGCTGTATATAGATAACTCGGTTGTGCTCTCACAGATCCTCTGCACAGGAGATGCCAATCTACTACTCTGCCACTCAAACCTGAACCTCTCTCTCTCTCTCTCACAACACACACACACACACCTCTTGCTCTCTCTTCTCTATAGGAATATTAAACATTTTCCGTGTCCTTAGGCCTGGGACACACTAGAAAATGTTCAAATCTTAACCAATTTTAAAACCATGGGAGACCACAGACATGAAGAAGTTTCAACTGATTCGACCAGACGGCAAGACCACACGGTTAATCACTGTAGGAACGATTTCACAGTGATATGAGATCTCCAGAGACTCACGAGATCAAATGTGACTAGAGAAGAAAAAACATATGGAGGACAATTGATGTCATCAGCTGGGCTCTCCTGGCGTGCATTCTGTGTTATACAGTGTAAAAACAAAATAGAAAAAAAACATTGTGTGATGTTCTTTCTCAGTACTCTACTTTCGTGGCATGTTTGTGGCTGCAAAGTTCCAGCTCTAGAAGCAGGCAACATGCGGTAGGTGACGTTTGCTCGCTGTCATTGGCTATCACAGATATTCAGCCATAAATTCTTCAAGTCTTCAATTCATTGGTCTAGTGTAGGGATGTTCCGAGTGATCTCAAGAATCGGTATCGGGGCTGATTTTTTTAACATTTGTTTTTTTTCGGTAACAGCTCTCATAAGCCTGATCCTTAATTTATGTCAGCTGTTATGCCGGTGTCATGCAGTAGGTGGTGGTATCCACCTATAGGTGGGTTTTGCAAACCGCAATTAAAAGGGAAAGAAGACACTCAAATGTGCGTGAGGTGCACACTTTTGTAATGTTCACTCATTAGTAACGTTTACTTTTATCTGCGTCAGAGTATCTGAGACATCGTTGTTATAACGTGTTGCTATGGGTTGCATTTACTTTGACTTGACTGACAGACTGGCATTCTGACACCGCATACTTACTAACTTACTACTTACTATTTATATTAGGGATGTAACGATATTATCAATATCGTGATATTGCGATAGCAAAACTGTCTCGACATGATCATGGTCGATGTTATGAAATGATAGGTCTTCCGGCACAAAAAGTGTAGTTTTTAAAATATATTTAAACTTCTTATTCCAACATAAAAGGTCTTTAATGTTGTGTTTTGGGCCATTATACTGTGGCACAGTATCTGTCAAATGAACTAAAACCGAGAGAGCAAATATGGCTTATCCCTTCTTCAAGTCTGTTTTCGCTGCATGTTTTAAAGCAAAGCGCACACTTCGTTCAGACGATCAGCTCATGATCCGGGTTTTTCCGTGCCTCAGAACGGCTCCGTTCACACTGAATGAATGTAGTGAACTTGTTTATTGCATGTGCTGTGAGTTTCACTGAAGCTGGGGTTTTCCTTCATAATAAAAGCTCTACTGCCATTTCCGTCAAAATAAAAGCTTAAAGTGCAGTATGAATTGCTGACAGCTAGCGGTTTAAATGCAGTCCAAATTCAAAATATCTATTTCAAGTGTAGAATTTAGGAAGTCAAATCAAGTCAAGTCCTTTATTGTCATTTTGTAACACAACAAAATTTCTCTTGTGACAACCCCGAGGTGCATTTAAAATAAAATAAAACTGTACAAATAGTTAACAATACATATACAAAAAAACACAGTTGTTAATAAATAAAAGATAAAATAGTTAATAATAAATAACTAGATAGTTATCAGGAAAGAAGTATTATAATTTCCCTACTGTAGTTTAAAGCAAAAATACATACCTATGAAATATTAATTTTCTTTATTTTACAGTGCAATTGTTTTACAATATATGGCTATTAATGTCATTGTTGTTATTATTATTATTATTATTGTTATTATATTTAAATATATACTATTAAACTATATAAATATTATTAAACTCAGTTACTATTTCTGTTTGCAACAAATTTAGAGAAATGCCATTTTACATAGTACATCAAGCCTATGTGTCACCATATAGATATTGCAAATTTAACAAACAGGTGTCACCTAACTGTATGCAGTGTAAAAATTTCCTTGGTACTTTGTTCCTGTCACACTCCACTTAGGAGAAGCGAAACGCAGAGCTGCTTCCAAACTTAAACTTTATTCAAATAAACTCAGGAATCGCTGGAGACAAACTTCACACATATAACGACGTTAAGACTGAACACAGAGGCAGGGAAACACAGGGCTTTTAAAGGGGAGACTAAACAAGATAATTAATAACACAGGGCTGGGGACTAATTAATTAAAGACACAGGGCTGGGAACTGATAATTACAAATGAGGACAGGAACAGGAACTAACCAAATATGGGCACGAGAGGAGGGGAAACAGTGACATGGGGAACACAGGTCTGACAGTTCCACTGTTTGCTGGGATGTAATATGGTGGGACAATTTTGGGTTTCAATTTGTAAGGCCCTTTCAGATGTTTGCAGTGTTACAGTTAAAGCTTCGCCTATTATGTGTTTACTCTGCATTTTGCCTCCTCCTTTACAGGAACATAAAGACATTATTCATCCTTTGTTGATGCTGGCAAGGAAAGCCATTATGAACAAATGGGTTGGAGATAGCCCTCCTTTATATATAAGATAAAATACCCTATATCCTTAGAAAAACTTAGATTCCATCTTATGGGTAAACTTACGTCATTTAACAGAATGTAGGAAGAAGCATTGAGATCTTTGGGGGTTAGTGAAGATCCCAGCATGGTACCCATAATATATAAAAATGAAATATATATATATTTTCCCCAATTTTTTTTCTCTTTTTTATTTAGTTATATAAATATGGTGATGTAAATTGGACATGGTTGTTTTTGTTCTCCTCCATTGTGTGTTATGATGAATATTCAGCATTTCTTCTGTTCTAATAATTGTTATTATTATTATTGTTGCTAATATTATCGTTTTTGTTGCTGTTGTTGTTGTGATCTTGATTTGTAATATGATTTGTGTGCTACTCACTGGTTGCTGATCAATTAATTAAAATAAATAAATATATATATATAAACATACATATATACATACAGGGCTCGAATTGAGGGGGGATGTGGGGGATGGCATCCCCCTGGTTAAAAAAACATGAAAAAAAGCATCCCCTCGGTAAAACCACCATCCCCCCTTACCATTCCCTTTAGATTAATAATGTGTATTTCGTAAAACAATATCATGCAAATAACATGTTAAAATTCTCTATTTACGATTGTTCACAAACTAAATAACGGTGATTGGCAAATCAGAACTCACTGTAACAAGCTGTGCACAAGCGGAAGCAAGTTTTCATCATTTTTCATGCAAAATGGTCAAGGTCAACTTCGAAACTTCTTTAAAAAGAGACAACAGAAAATGTATGATTTTTCCTTGATTAGAATTTTAAAGACATTCCCCTGACATATGTTATTGTGCTGTATGTGTGACTGTGAGGGATTGAGAGACGATAGCAGAGCTGACATTATCGAGTCACTGACTTTGCAAAAACCAAACAAAAACACGTCTTGTGAGTCCAAAACCAAAATCATTCACTGCGCGATGAAGCCTATTAGAATGCATAGTTAGAATTACCTTATAATTCAAGCAATGAAATAAAAAAATACCCATGTATGAATTTTTTATGTTTTTATATTCATTGCACAAGCAATGTACTTTTCTGAACAGCAGTACATGTGTGCGAGCACAAATGTGCTATTAATTTTTACAACAGTTACAGTGCATAGCAACACAGAGTTTCGTTCCTTGAATACATACGTTTTTGAATGAATCGAGTGAGCCAGTGATTCAACTGTCCATTCAGATGAACTCACTTGTTTCCTTTCTAATTGAATCAGCAGATTTGAGGAATCATTTGATTTAAACGATTTAATAAATCATTTATTAAAACAGGGACTTGCTGCCACCTACTGGCGGTATTATTGTCATCATTATTTATCCATGACAGGCCTAAACCTCATATATAAGTCTCATATATAATTGAATTGAGAGTCTCATATATACATATATATATATATATATATATATATATATATACACGCACACACACACACACACACATACATACACCTTCTCCACCTTCTGCAACCTTCTCTATCCTTCTCTCACTCTCTCTTGACAACATGCTAAATATTGCATATTACACATTTGATTTGACACATACAGTTTGCTTGATGTTTTATCATGTTTGTTGTACCATTTTTAAAACACATGCCAGAAAAGACATTAGATAAAATAAGAAAATAAGGAGTTTTTTTTTTTTTTTTTTTGCATGCCAGATAACTCTATATGGGAGAAAGAAAAAAAGATGAAGATGGAAAAAAGGTCAGTTTGAATAGATCAAGTAATGAAACAGGATTGTATGTGTTAATGAGAGCATATCAGTGTAGCACAGATCAAACAGGATTATAACAGTCCATAGATTTTGTTTGTGAATGAAAAGACAGAAGGAGAGAGACAGAAATACAGAGTGAGAGGTTTATTAAAGTGACTCCTCTTGTTTATCAGCTGCTCAGGATGTGAAAATGCACAGCTGGCTCACTTCATAAGGACTAGAGTATGTGTCAGTGCGCCTTTTCGGTCTTTACACAGTCACTAGTAGAAAACAACACAGTATTGTTGGTGCCAAATGATGACAAACTCATGGACTAATTAAACAGAGCTCTCTGTATGTGTGTGTGTGTGAGGCCTCTGTAATAAGTTGACTCCTGCATGTAGATCTTGTTCATTATTTTATTTTAAAGATATATTACGTTGTTTATTATTATTATTATTATTATTATGTGTTCAAAACCCTTCCCTATACATGCCTGCACTATACCCTGAATAAATGTTTTTTTGGTTGTTTTCTTTTGTCATGGTGTCCAAATACATGGTTCACTGTATAATTGTTAACCCTTTTATATCCATTATGTAGAGGGACACACACACACACACACAGAGAGAGAGAGAGAGAGAGAGAGTCTCAAACCTTCACGAGTGACTATCCTGACCTTTGACATTTCAAATGTTCTGAAAAAAAGACTCTTTTTGTCAGAATACATGTTGTCTATCGAATGTCTGTCAGTGGATAAATATGCTTATTGCTGCCAGATGGTTTAGTTTACAACATCTACCAGCAGCTGCATGCAGGCCAACTAAACCTGGACCCGTTGGCTAATATGGTAACGGTCTATTTAAGAAAGACGTTTTGAGTACAAAATAATATTGAATACCTGGACACTCTTTAAAATAAAGTATTTGTTGCCATGTATGGTTCTATGAAAAAATAAAATCATTTGTCCATGAAACCCTGATCCATTGTGCATAGGCTTCTTTGTAGTGGCATTTTAAACTACTGGTTTTCACACAAGGGAAAAAAAATATGCTTAAATGTAAAAATCTGTCAATGAAAGCTTTCTTAGGGGAACCAAATTATTTCTTCAATATGGCATAGCTGAAAATTTAGAGAGTTAGAGAGTTTTTCTTTAAGCTGAATGTAATGACAATCAGCTAATCATTATTGTTTTTTTAATAACTGATGTCAGATTGTTGCTGTCTGGTACAGTGTGGATGAATTCATGTTCATTTAGTTATATATAGGTGGTGAGACTTGAAACTAGGAGATGGCATAAGAGCTGATGTCATCGCATTGAGGTCTTCTCATGGCTGCACAGTGCCCTCTGCTGATCTACAATAGCCATGTCCAATAAGTGATATGAGTCAGCACAGCCTGACAGAGACAACATTACAGGGAATACAGTGGACTATTATTAGCTAGAAAGAGACAATACACTTTATGTACTCTAGTGAACTTACAATGGCTGCCACATACACATCTCTGTGAAGTACACGAGACCATAGGATGTCCCATTTGTAATTTTTGGTTTCAGAAGTGTGCTCAGAGGAGCCCTCTTTGAGGCCGCTGTGTGCACTTCTGCCCAGGCCACACCAATGTGAGCTCAGCAGCATGACTTCTGCCTGACAGTCAAAGTAGCTTTACTGGACTCAGAGGAAGACCGCAAGGGTTTAGCATGCCATTTTGGACAGGGCCATTGAGGGAGAAATTTACAGTATTACTCACAAACTGCAATTTCTGTCAGTGGCGTGCACAGATCGCCGGAGGGGCAGGGTAGGAATCATGCTCAGGGCTCGACACAGTACAAATGAATCACGCTAGACAGGCGAGCTGGACTTTGGGGGTCACACTTGCTTGAGCATGGTTCAGATCATCTGGTGTCAGTACATACTAAAACTGTCTTCCTTCAGGCAATCCAAGCCTTTAGTTGAGTGTGGCAATCTAGGCTTGTGACTGGGTCAACATAAGTGTAACAGAGGCTAGCGAGTAGGTGTTGTGCAGGTAAACTTCCCTCCCCTGATCTCAAGAGGCGCACTGGCGATTGATGCTAGTGCCTGCAGTCTTTAGTGTGTCCTAGTTTAGTCCTTGTTAGTGTGCCCTCCTCCCATGCCGGAGACCCGGGTTCAAGACCCACTCAGAACTAGAACGAAGTGTGGTGGTGAGGACCCAGGGGGGGGAGGGGGGGTTACATAAGCATGCTGTGTCCTATCATTTTGTTCTCAAGGAGAAAGTAGACAAGTTAGAAGAGACTCAGTAAATGAATCTGGAACCATGTTTAAATTGATTATTTTGTTGTTCTCCAATTTAGATTTGTAAGTCAAAATAGACACATTTGTAAACCTAGAATGAACAGGAGTGAATTCAACTAGTCATCATCATTAACTCACTGGAGTCGACCGTACATTTACATTTACATTTAATCATTTAGCAGACACTAAAGCTGACGCTGAGCTGGTATCGCCGGCGATACCAGCTCAGTTTTTTAAGATCAGTGCAAAAGACACTAAAAATACTCTGTTGATTTTGGTCACACAAATACGTGTTATACATCAATCGAAACTGTTAAGTGTCTACTTTTTTTGTGTACACTCACGATTACAATAAAACTTTGTGGTTTTAGAAAAAAAAAGAAAACAAACAGGGTGCGCTCTCTGTCTTCTCCGTCTCCGCGATCTGCTTTTAGAAATACGTCACTAAAATGAACTGTAACTCAGCGAAAACTCAACACACAGACATGGGAGTTATATCTATCTTCAAGCTTGAAGTGTCTACTTTCAAATGAAGTAAGTCTTATCGAAAACAAATATTCTGTGATGAAGTAATCCGTATGAAACCAACACGATGTTCAGTCTTTCCAGTCTAACTCATTATTTCTAATGCGATCCCGCCCCCTCATGGCTAGTGGATTTCATATGTAAATAACCATGTGAGCCGCGTGCTCATGGAGACGCCCAACAACAAACAAAGAGTGAGGAGATCATACTGTTCATTTCTGGAAGAAGACGAGCTGATAAAGGCTGGATTTCCCTCAAAATAAGAGCAAGAGTTCATCCAGAAGAGAAGATCGATCTGATGAGTAAGTAATGTTTCTTTTTTTGCATTAGTTAACGTGTTATTGTGACATAAACACTTTTATTTGGGTTTTTCCCAAACGACAACACGATGAATGCTACCATCTAAGAATGTTTAGACCATGTTTATAATTAATACTCTGTTCAAAAATAGATTTAATAGCGTGCTAAACAACAATAATTAGTTTCTCAGATATAAAATATCCTTTTTTTATAGTACAAAGTACATCCTTTTGTAGTACAAACAGTGCTTAATTTGAGCCGGATCCTGCCGGACCCTGTTCCGGAAAATGTCAGATTTTGTATTTTTGCGTTCCGGTATTTGTTTTTAAAGATCCGGTATTAACAAGTGCGGATCGTGACAGTGCATGTGTGCATATACGAGACAGAGCGATTGCGGGTTCATGCAGATGTATTTGGAGCATGATTTGTAGATTATGTATTGGTCCACAACATATTATTGACCAATCAGCTTTCTTAAATTCAAAATCGCTCTCTTGATTGGTGCTACTGCTGAACCCACTCTCTCCAAAAGTTCCACTGCTCACAACAATAATTTGTTTTGTGAGCAGCGGGAACATTTGGAGAGAGTGTAATAATACCAGAAATAAGACCAAATAAAGTGAAATATTATAATGTAAAAATTATAAACACTATAATCATAGCCTATAGTCCCCCTCACTCCAAAACAAATCATTGTAATGTAACGGTATGCAGAACAGATCAAGAATGAAAAAACTAAAGCGAAACTGAAAGTACCGTGGGCTCACGTACCTCTCTCATTCGGCACAAATCCAATGTTTCCATATTCTCAATGTATTTCAATGTTAAACTATTATTTATAATGTACACTATAGGCTTCATGTGCGTTCGCATATCGACGGAAAGATCATTCTCTTCACATGCGCAAAAATGCGCTTGGCATAACAGCAGCTGTAGACCGGTTATACTACGGACTCTTTAAATTGATATGTTTGGCTGACTGTATTTTATTTTGATAATGAACAGACTGTGATGGCAAGTTTGAATTTCTAGAACATGTGGTGTGTGTGTGTGTGTGTGCGCGAGGCACCGGCGATCAAACAGCTGACATAGGCTATTAAATACTCTATTTTTGGTCATACAGATAAGAGTAAGACAACCTGCAAAGTGTAAAAAAATATATAATAATAATAAAACCTAACACTAGCTTCTCTATTCTTTTTGTATTCTATTTCTTTTCTTTTTATTTATTATACAATTAACAAAAGCAAAAAAGGCTTCTAACACTAGCTTGCTCTATTCTTTTTCTATTCTATCTGTTTTCTTTTTATTATATAATTAAAAAAAAACCTTGCTACGTGGACTGCATTAAGCTTGAGACTTGTTATAGCACTTGCATATCATTGCTCTTTTGTTGATTTTGATTGCTTTCATTGTCCTCATTTGTAAGTCTATTTGGATAAAAACGTCTGCTAAATGACAAAATGTAAATGTTTACTTTTATTTTTGCACACTCACAATAAAAAGAACATTTATGTTTTTGTAATTAAGCAAACAAACAGGATGTGCGTTCTGTCATCTCGGTTCTCTGTTTCCTTTCCTGTGAACTTGTTTGCAGATCGCCGCACCTCACATCTGTTTTATATCTGTTAATTATTTATGTCAGATATATTTCGCATAGGGTTAGGGTTAGGGTTAGGTTATAGAGATAAATGCGATAAGTGCTCCCCCTCCGAAGTGTTCCCCCCGCTATTTCGGTAACCGTAAGTGGTAGAATGCTCAAACTTGGTGGGTATAATAAGTAGGGGCCATGCTTTCGAATGCACTTGGTCCCGTCTCTCTAGCTCTACCAGGCGCCGAGATATAGTATTGCTCCCCCCAGTTCTATTGCACCTAAAGTGCTCAATCTCGGTATATATACGTAATTGCCCTCCCCTCAGTCGTGAAAACCATTGTGCTGGCCTTTACAGTTTCAATTCATACGTGTGTGTGTGTGTGTGTGTGTTTGTGTGTTGGACAGCGCTCGGTTTAACCTGTTAACATGCACCAGGACGCCGGCGCACTGAAAGCTCTTTGTTTGCACATGTCATTGTTTTCAAACAGATAAAGTAAAACAGGACAAAATTAATCTTGACAAACTATATATCATTTTGAAGGTCTAAGCCTCTAGCATCGACGACAGATCGCTGTTTTTCGATAGAAAGCTTATACGGAATGTATTTGCTAAATTTGTGTAAGCAGTACACATCAAAACATGTAGAAAAAAACCCGCAGTACATACCATATTCATCCTGATAACGACTCTCAAACGTATCCACTGCTGTAAATCCTGGTTTAGTTTGAAAGATTAGGGTCCACTGAACAACATTCCATCGAGCAATTTTAGTCCAAAGAAACAACAACGTTGTAATTTAGATCGTTAATCCTTTGTTTACGTCTCATCTCTTCAGGGAGAGTTATTGTTTGTGTCCGTTATGGAACAGATTACGCTCAAAAACAGCGTCTTGGTGGTAAAAAAACAGCATGATTTTGTAGCAGACAATGTCCCAAACAGAATGAAATCATCCAAAAAAAAAAAAGTCAAAGATACACGGAAGATTGTTTATTTGAATTCTGGCGCTCCCTCGCGACGGCGCGTGACGCACGCTGTGACGCACCTGTCATCTGATGGGGGCGTAACTTAGCGATCTTTTTAGCACAAATAAACATTTCTTTTTTTTCTTCTTCAGCAGTTTTCATATATGTTTGCGTGTTTTGTGGAGAATGTGCCTGTATCTGTGTGATTAACATCTCTATGGCTGATAATCAGCATGTAATTACTGACTGTTCACAGATATCAGTGTGAATGCAGTCTATATAAAAGGCCATTATAATATGAATATTGACAATATTGGGCAGCCATCAGTATGATTAGCATCTGTATGAATGATCGTCAGCATGTGATTACCTAATGTATGAGCAGGAGAGCATCTGAATGTCAGGAAATCAGTATGTACTTAAGTTATTATTTTTTATTATTATTTTTTTTTTTTCCATCACTCAAAAATTATTATTATTGTATTTTTCTAGTGCTCAAATAAATCACTGATACGATGTCTAAGATTCTGTCTACTGTTTTATAATTGAAAAACTGCAGTGGTATGTATAATGACTAAATAGTTTGTAGTAGAACCCTTCAATAATTTGGTAAATATTTTTCCTCAAACAGAGGGAGAGGGGGGGGGGGGGGGGGGGGGCTAGAAAAATGGCTGCATGAATCTCATTCTTCATGGTATCTTCTTCAGATTTGAAATATAAACTCATGAGACATGTGACTTTCAACCCATTACTTTTCTGGATTGCTCCAGGACTGATTTCATGTATTTTTATATGAAATTAAAAAAAAATTCAGTGTGGTACAATTTTTATCAAGGCACTTCAGTGTCTATAACTTTTTATATTTTTGAGCATTATCAACTCTGGATGATGGATAGTAAAGCCAAAGGGTCTTCTTTCCAAAGACACCAAAATTGTGTGTGTGGCACACTGAAGTCAGGAGCTGTTACCATTTTAAGTTAGTTAGTCATTTTCAGCTGTGATTCCCAATATGGGGGATGCAGGTTAACAGGTTAAAGTCCCGGAGCACGGAATCGCAATGCAGTGACGGGGTTTTCCGCAAGAGGGCGTTGTTCTGCTGTGGTGGGCCAGACACGGTAAGGGATGGTAACGAGGATCATACATTAGACAATCATACATTTATGTTATAGAGAGCATCTTTTGAGTTTGTTTGATTCAGTTTGTGCTCGACTGTTTATATTTTTGTATTACACAAATGTCATATTTCAGCTGGCGATAGGTTCAGATGAATGGATAGATGGATTAAAAAAAAAAAAGTCAAAAATGAAACAGATCAATAAACAGCTGAACACAGCTGAAGGATGGACTGTTTATAATTGAATATACTAAAAGAGTAATATTTTTTTTTTTCCCCAAAAAAATCATTTACTTGTAATTTTACATTTTTAAACTGTGCCACTACCTTATATTGGCCATTTGTCTTTGAGAATTTTTAGTCATTTAAAAAGCATTAAAATGTAGTATGTTGACTTATTATTTTATATATTTTGATATGTACAGCTCAGAATCAGTATGTTGTTTCAATTATTACAGAAATATAAGTGTTAGTCCACTGTAGTAATAATTTTTGGTTATGTCACAGTTCACTTAATTTGCTATCCTCATTTACATAAATGCACTATAGTGTCCTGTACACTAACACATGCTATTCACAGTGTTATCCACGCGAGGGCGACTAAAGCCCTCTTTATAGAAAGATGCTGCTTTGTTGTATCTATAAAAAAAAAAAAAAAAAAACCTTATAATGTGTTTCTTTGATATCTCTATTTTTTGTTTAATTGTTTCTAAAACCTTCCAACAATTGTCTTAGTTTCTCCTTCTAGCTTCCTATTTCAGATAGATAGATAGATAGATAGATCAATTTAAGCATGAATATTTTTTACTTTGCATTATTTACTTATTTATTTATTTATTGTGGTTTAATTTCATTTCATTTCATTGTAAATAGTTATTGTAGTTTGAACATTGTGTAGGCTCACATAATTTTTCAGCTTCAGCTGTATTTGGTAATTAACTAAAAGGGCTATCCCATTTTTCGTTTAAAATGAAATACAACTCATTCTATAAAACTAAATAAAATGTTACAATATGCTATGTAAATTCACTTTGATGTAAGAGATGTATTATTATTATAATTATTATTATCATTATTGTTTACAATAACAGCTTTTTAATCAAAGGAAATATAAAGAAAAAAGCAATTCAGTGCAAAGTTCACTGCTAAATAGGAGACTTGAAATTAGATGTCACCAATGCTCTTTGCAAGAGATTTCTATATGTAATACTAGAAACATTTTAAGTTTATTTTTTGAATTAGTTCAGAGTCAGTGAGTCAAAGTAGCTTTATTGTCTACATGAATAAAACAGCGTTTTCTAAACCCAAGGTGCTATATAAAACAAAACACAGAACATAGGACAACCAGAAAACTAAAATGAACACAAATTATATTAAATAGGCTAAACATAAATAAACAAACAAACAAATAATTAAATGAATGAATGAATAAAGTAAAAACTTAAACAAAAGAATGTTGTTTAACAGAATGTTGAAAAGTTAGCAGGGGGTTGTGTGGGGTCGCCCGCAATTCTGATAGCTTTGCGAGTAGGCTACAGCGTGTGTTGTACATGTCAGTGATAAAGGGAAGATGGACTCTGATGATCTTCTCTGCAATGCAGTGACGGGGTTGTCCACAAGCGGGCATCATTCTGCTGGGGTTTTCTTGTGGCTAGACAGGGATTAGAAAAAATCCAAGAGCTGAAGCAGCGTCCAGCTCTGGTAATGCACAGTCCTTCAATACTCCTTCTGGCCTCTCTCCCGCCTCGGCCAAGGCCCGCCCCCACGGCCTAGGCCCATCACTCCACCACCAATATATTTGATATTTTTATTGAAACACAGATAGTGAGATTTTGAAATGAACGAGTATTATTTTTAATTATAAGTGTTCTTTATTAAGGTTTTTATAGGTATTATTTATTAATCCAACATTTCTACTGAGGGTTAGTTTTTAGGCATTTATTAATACTTATGGATAATACTTCTCAATGTATTTTAGGGTTAGGGTTAGGGTTAGGGTTAGGATTGGAAAGAATCCAAGAGCTGAAGCAGCGTCCAGCTCTGGTAATGCACAGTCCTTCAATACTCCTTCTGGCCGCTCTCCCGCCTCGGCCGAGGCCCGCCCCCACGGCCTAGGCCCATCACTCCACCACCAATATTATATTTGGTCTTTTTATTGAACCACAGATAGTGAGATTTTGAAATGTATGAACAAGTATTATTTTTAATTATAAGTGTTATTTATTAAGGTTTTTATAGGTATTATTTATTAATCCAACATTTCTACTGAGGGTTAGTTTTTAGGTATTTATTAATAGTTATAGATAATACTTGTCAATGTAATTTATTAGGGGTGGAAAGGGTAGGTTTTAGGTATAGTGGGGTTGTGCCCATAAGGGGTAAAATGGGTAGGTTTTAGGTATGGTGGGGTTGTCCATAAGGGGTAAAATGGGTAGGTTTTAGGTATGGTGGGGTTGTGTCCATAAGGGGTAAAATGGGTAGGTTTTAGGTATGGTGGGGTTGTCCATAAGGGGTAAAATGGGTAGGTTTTAGGTATGGTGGGGTTGTCCATAAGGGGTAAAATGGGTAGGTTTTAGGTATGGTAGGGGTGTATATGTATAATATATATATATATATATATATATATATAATGTAGGTATATCAATCATAATATATATGTATTTGAATAATCTCACTATCTTAAAGGACAGGAATACAATTCTCCTCAATGGCTCTCACCCATCTCTTAGGCCTCATTCAATCCTTTTGGATACAGAGTGTTGAGTCTGTTTATCCAAAGTCTTTCTGCTCTTAGTCTGTCCTTTAGACTCCACAAAGGGTTAGTTTGTAGTATAGTTGCTCTAAGAGAGGGGAGGCTATGTAATAGAAAATGTTGAATCAAAAACCTGCGTTTGTGGATTTTGTGGATGATGTTATGAGTGTGCTGGTATATTCTCGTTCTCACCTCATTTTTAGTCTGTCCGACATACTGTTTTTTGCACTTTGTGCAGAAAATTAAGTAGACACAATTCGGGGTGTCTGGAGAGAGAGTTCTGTCGACTTGATAGATTTGCTTCGTGGTTACATTTTTTATCCATTTCAGAGCAAGATAGTATTTGCACGTTCTTTGTTTCCCGATTGTTCTTTTACTTTTAACTGTACTTTGTACTAGAATATCTAATAAGTTTTTGTTCCTTTTGTAGGCCGCAATTGATTTATGTCTTTGTAAAATCTCTGTGTCCTCTAAAAATTTAGGGTTAGGGTTAGGGTTAGGGTTAGGAAGTAAAAATCTCCAAAGGTCAGACTAATCCGACCTTGGTTATGCTCTGGCCTACATTTCTACTGCCCGCTCTAGTGCCTGCCCGAATTCAGCCCCCCATCTCAGTGCCCACCAAAACTCATTCCATTTAGTCTGTGTGCTTCGGATATTTCCTCTTTTAGTTTTAACAACTTAATTAATTAGGGTTATTTTGTCTAGGGGTAAAAATATTTAGGTGTAAGGTGTGAAGGGGAATTTTCTCCAGGGCTATATTGACCTTAGGTTCAGGCCATGTGTGGATCGAGGTTAGATAGTCACACTCATTAGGGTAAAAACCGTCAGTTAGGGTTAGGGTTAGGGTTAGGGTTAGGGTTAGGGTTAGGTATAGAGATAAAAACGAGTTTCATCCTCATTTGTATCCACCCTCATTAGAATATTGCATCTGATTGGCCAACGCTTACCTGTGCATATCTGGTGAATCGTATGCCCGAATTAGATGTAAGTGATCTCGTTGGATCCGGGAAGCTGTCATCTTTCAGGTGGCGAACGTCTCTAAGGAAAGTATATAGATATAAAGAAGTTTAATCCTGATTAATTACACTCTCGTTAGCATTATCGATCTGATTGGTCATTTGTGAGGTAATTCTATGAAATGATTTCATTCACTTATACTACGTACTTATTTTTCATAGATGGAGTGTGGTTTTAGATATCCAGGTCAAAGGTCACAGTCCATTTCAGTCTAATGTTTAAAATAATTTGAATGATCTATAAGCATTTGTGAGGTAATTAGATGAAATGATTTAATTCACTTATTCTACGTACTTATTTTTCATAGAAGGAGTGTGGTTTTAGATATCCAGGTCAAAGGTCACAGAACAGTTCACTTCCAGCTTCCAGTTCAGTTTTATTATTGTTGCTGCCAGAAGTCTGACATTTTTTAAATAAATTATTTGAAATAATATAAGATTTCTGTGTTATAGAATTGTTTTTAAGTTTCCATATATGAACATACTGTATATGTTACTAGTTTTTTTTAGAATTATGACGACAGCAAACGCACTGTAGGCCTACTCAATTAATTAAGCAAACACACATTTAACCATGAGTTTAAAGTTTACTTACTAACAATTTATAACCCAAAACAGTGTCTCAGATTTGAGCACGAGCTGTCCCACGAACTCTTTGTGAATATGTTATTTTGGTCCTGAAAAATGTAACATTCATAAAATAAATCAAGCCACGGCGTCTGGCATTTTTTTACATATAAAGATTTTTATTGAAATATATGAATTGTTCTTTTATACTTTGCGGGAGTTAGGTTAAGACAGATGTGCGATTGTCTGATTTGTGTTAAATTAAACTGAAACGAATAAAAATTAGAAATGCACTCTGCTGGTTTTGCCTGAACGTCTGTGTCTCAAGTTGTCCAGCAGAGGGCAGCATATTCCTTTTTTAAAAGTTAAACCCCCTCCCGGTTCTGTTCTCTGTTATCCTAAAGTTTATTAGAGAGGCAGATTATTAAATGAGGGGCACCGCATCTGTCCGACCATCTTTATAGAAAGACACGGTGCCAAACAACAGCACTGTCCTTCAGTCCCAAAACACTTGTGTTTTGCTGTGAGGGGAGCGCATTATAGTGGCTCTGAAGAAGTGACCACAAGGGTTAGTTAAAGATATTATAGGGCCGTTAAGGATTAAAAATCTCCAAAGGTCAGACTAATCTGACCTTGGTTAAGCTCTGGCCTACATTTCTTGCCCGCTCTAGTGTCTGCCTGAATTCAGCCCCTCATCTCAGTTCCCACCAAAACTCATCCTATTTAGTCTGTGTATTTTGGATGTTTCCTCTTTTAGTTTTAACAAATTAATTCATTAGGGGTATTTTTGTCTAGGGGTAAACGTTTTTAGGTGTAAGGTATGAAGGGGAATTTTCCTTAGGGCTATAGTGACCTTAGGTTTAGGCTGTGTGTAGATCAAGGTTAGATCATTGTACTCATGAGGGTAAAAACCGTCAGGTGTCTACCATCCACATGGTCACTCAGGGCTAAGTTTTTGGTGTGACAGTCAGATGTTATTTCCGAAAAATACAGAGTCACAGTTTTATATTCATTTAAATGATCCTGTGGCTATTAGAATAAATTAAATATAAGGTTTTCTCAACAGAAAGAGATGAAATGTAAAGAATGAATGGATGGATAGAAGACAAAAAAAAGAAATCACTTCATCACGCCTCATTCAGTCCTCTTGGGTAGAGACTGTCCAGTCGTTTGATCCAGGTTCTTTCCGTCCTGAGGGACCAATGAGGATTAGGAATTAAAAAGTAACTTTCTTTGATGTCTTATTTCTATTTTTCTTTAATTGGTCTTTAAAAATGGCTACATTATCCGGAGCAACTGGGAAGTCCACTGACACAGTAGGATATCAAAAAAAAAAGTGACAGGCATAATTACCAGTTGTTGCTCAAGTGCAGCTGTAGCGATATCAGATGCAGGACCCGAAGGTGGTCTGGAGAGAGGTGGGAGTTGGAATGACGGCTGAGCTGGTGGTGGCAGGTGATGGACCAGGGGATGGGTCCAGTAGCCCAGCGGCGGGGTCCAAACCAGAATCTTCAAAGCCCTCATCTCCCAACTCTTCCTCTGTGCCTGCATCTGCTCAGTCATCCTGCAAGGCCAAAATGTACTTTTCAGAAAATTCATTAATAGATCATTCTATTTTATGAATGTAGAAAATAGCCTCCTGATGGAAAGCTGGATAAGTGCTGTCTTGCTTTGATTAGGCCTAGTTCCCATAAGCAATCCACTATCTCGATTAGTCTGTAATCGTTAGTCATCATATATATACAGACTGATATATAGGTCTATAACTTACAGGGCCAAAACAGTTAGGTTTGAATATTGTAGGGTTCCCACACTAAGGGATACGTTTTAGTGTGGTTCTTGTTCATCCTTAGATATAGATAAAACCGAGTTTCATCCTCCTTAGAATATTGCATCTGATTGGTCAAAGCTTACCTGGTCATATCTCGTGACGCGTAGTCCCAATGTGCATGTAAGTTGGACACAGGAAGCTGGCGGTAGGTTCAGATGAATGCTAGATAGATAGATAGATAGATAGATAGATAGATAGATAGATAGATAGATCGATCGTTAAAAAAATAATGAAAATAGATTAATAAACAGCTAGACACAACTGAAGGATGGCCTGTCTATAATTTGCCATATTAAAAGAGCAACCAATTTTTTCCCCCCAGTATTATTTACATTTTTAAAATGTGCCACTATCCTATATTGTCTGTCAGTATTTTTAATCCTTTAAAAAGCATTAAAATGTAGTAAGATTTTCACCTCTGATAGTATAACAGTTATTAAGTTATTGACAGTTATTAAGAATTAAAGTTACGCATTGACGGAAGTATGCGCACTGACATCTTTTTGGCGGGAGCTGTTGCCATGGTGAATTGTAATTTCGGAGCTCCACTGATCATGACTTTTCATAGTCGTGGTGCACGCGCTAAACTCAGAGTCAACCTACTTAGAGTTGAGTAAACTAACACAATTCAGCTGTTCTGTAACCGAAAACTCAGAGTAAGTCAACTCTGAGTTCAAGTTTAACCTCAGAGTTGGTTGAACCTCCTTATTGAAACGGGCCCCAGAAGGATGGACTTTCTAGGAGTGAAGTCATCAGTCTGACAGCATCTTCCATATTGTTATTTTCTGCTAAATTTCTCAATCCGTAAGAGTTTTCAACACATGCTATTCACAGTTTAGTCCAAGAGATGGCGACGTAAGCCCTCTTTATAGAAATATCCTGCTGTATTTGTATATATTTCCTTTTTTGTCATTTAATAATGTGTTTCTTTGAGGGCATACTTTCTTTTTTTGTTTAACTGTTTCTAAAAGCTTCCAGCAATTTTCTTGGTTGACTTCTCATTTTATATATTTTGATATGTACAGTTCATAATCAGTATGTCGTTTCGATGTTTACATAAATATAAGTGCTGTCTTGCTTTGATTGGGCCTAGTTCCCATAAGCAATCCACTATCTCGATTAGCCTGTAATTGTTAGTAATCGTTTATTTATATATGTGTTATGAATTGTACAAAGATGTGATGATGATGGAAGCATACTAGTTATATGGATGGGGGAAGGAGTGTTGTATTTAAATCCAGTGTGACCGTTATTATGTCCAGATAGATGGAGTCTGGTAAGTATTAGAAGTACAGGTCAAAAGGTCAAAGTCCATTTCCATCTAATGTTTAAAATAATTTGAATGATCTATAAGCATTTGTGAGGTCATTAGATGAAATTATTTAATTCACTTATTCTACGTACTTATTTTTCATAGGAGTGTGGTTTTAGATATCCAGGTCAAAGGTCACAGTCCATGTACAGGTCAAAATCAGTATGTCGTTTCAGTTTTTATATCAATATACGTGTTAGTCCACTGTAGGATTCATTTTTGGGTATAATATGTCACAGTTTACTTCATTTGCTATCCTCATTTATATAAATTAAATATAGAATGTCCTGCACACTGAGACCTGCTATTCACCGTTTCATCCAAGAGAGGGCGACGTAAGCCCTCTTTATAGAAAGAATATATTTATATATGTATATATTTCCTTTTTTCCACTTTATAATGTGGGCTATTTCAGATAGATAGATAGATACATAGATAGATAGATAGATAGATAAATAGATAGATATAGACTTCAATCTTATAACTGTCCAGGTATAGAAGGAAGGTTCCCCTTTGGGTTTTGAGGGCTAGGGTTAGAGGGGGCCAGGGTTAGGGGTTAGATTGGGGTTAACTTGCAGCTAGGTATAGAGATAAAAACGAGTTTCATCCTCATTTGTATCCACCCTCATTAGAATATTGCATCTGATTGGCCAACGCTTACCTGTGCATATCTGGTGAATCGTATGCCCGAATTAGATGTAAGTGATCTCGTTGGATCCGGGAAGCTGTCATCTTTCAGGTGGCGAACGTCTCTAAGGAAAGTATATAGATATAAAGAAGTTTAATCCTGATTAATTACACTCTCGTTAGCATTATCGATCTGATTGGTCATTTGTGAGGTAATTCTATGAAATGATTTCATTCACTTATACTACGTACTTATTTTTCATAGATGGAGTGTGGTTTTAGATATCCAGGTCAAAGGTCACAGTCCATTTCAGTCTAATGTTTAAAATCATTTGAATGATCTATAAGCATTTGTGAGGTAATTAGATGAAATGATTTAATTCACTTATTCTACGTACTTATTTTTCATAGAAGGAGTGTGGTTTTAGATATCCAGGTCAAAGGTCACAGAACAGTTCACTTCCAGCTTCCAGTTCAGTTTTATTATTGTTGCTGCCAGAAGTCTGACATTTTTTAAATAAATTATTTGAAATAATATAAGATTTCTGTGTTATAGAATTGTTTTTAAGTTTCCATATATGAACATACTGTATATGTTACTAGTTTTTTTTAGAATTATGACGACAGCAAACGCACTGTAGGCCTACTCAATTAATTAAGCAAACACACATTTAACCATGAGTTTAAAGTTTACTTACTAACAATTTATAACCCAAAACAGTGTCTCAGATTTGAGCACGAGCTGTCCCACGAACTCTTTGTGAATATGTTATTTTGGTCCTGAAAAATGTAACCTTCATAAAATAAATCAAGCCACGGCGTCTGGCATTTTTTTACATATAAAGATTTTTATTGAAATATATGAATTGTTCTTTTATACTTTGCGGGAGTTAGGTTAAGACAGATGTGCGATTGTCTGATTTGTGTTAAATTAAACTGAAACGAATAAAAATTAGAAATGCACTCTGCTGGTTTTGCCTGAACGTCTGTGTCTCAAGTTGTCCAGCAGAGGGCAGCATATTCCTTTTTTAAAAGTTAAACCCCCTCCCGGTTCTGTTCTCTGTTATCCTAAAGTTTATTAGAGAGGCAGATTATTAAATGAGGGGCACCGCATCTGTCCGACCATCTTTATAGAAAGACACGGTGCCAAACAACAGCACTGTCCTTCAGTCCCAAAACACTTGTGTTTTGCTGTGAGGGGAGCGCATTATAGTGGCTCTGAAGAAGTGACCACAAGGGTTAGTTAAAGATATTATAGGGCCGTTAAGGATTAAAAATCTCCAAAGGTCAGACTAATCTGACCTTGGTTAAGCTCTGGCCTACATTTCTTGCCCGCTCTAGTGTCTGCCTGAATTCAGCCCCTCATCTCAGTTCCCACCAAAACTCATCCTATTTAGTCTGTGTATTTTGGATGTTTCCTCTTTTAGTTTTAACAAATTAATTCATTAGGGGTATTTTTGTCTAGGGGTAAACGTTTTTAGGTGTAAGGTATGAAGGGGAATTTTCCTTAGGGCTATAGTGACCTTAGGTTTAGGCTGTGTGTAGATCAAGGTTAGATCATTGTACTCATGAGGGTAAAAACCGTCAGGTGTCTACCATCCACATGGTCACTCAGGGCTAAGTTTTTGGTGTGACAGTCAGATGTTATTTCCGAAAAATACAGAGTCACAGTTTTATATTCATTTAAATGATCCTGTGGCTATTAGAATAAATTAAATATAAGGTTTTCTCAACAGAAAGAGATGAAATGTAAAGAATGAATGGATGGATAGAAGACAAAAAAAAGAAATCACTTCATCACGCCTCATTCAGTCCTCTTGGGTAGAGACTGTCCAGTCGTTTGATCCAGGTTCTTTCCGTCCTGAGGGACCAATGAGGATTAGGAATTAAAAAGTAACTTTCTTTGATGTCTTATTTCTATTTTTCTTTAATTGGTCTTTAAAAATGGCTACATTATCCGGAGCAACTGGGAAGTCCACTGACACAGTAGGATATCAAAAAAAAAAGTGACAGGCATAATTACCAGTTGTTGCTCAAGTGCAGCTGTAGCGATATCAGATGCAGGACCCGAAGGTGGTCTGGAGAGAGGTGGGAGTTGGAATGACGGCTGAGCTGGTGGTGGCAGGTGATGGACCAGGGGATGGGTCCAGTAGCCCAGCGGCGGGGTCCAAACCAGAATCTTCAAAGCCCTCATCTCCCAACTCTTCCTCTGTGCCTGCATCTGCTCAGTCATCCTGCAAGGCCAAAATGTACTTTTCAGAAAATTCATTAATAGATCATTCTATTTTATGAATGTAGAAAATAGCCTCCTGATGGAAAGCTGGATAAGTGCTGTCTTGCTTTGATTAGGCCTAGTTCCCATAAGCAATCCACTATCTCGATTAGTCTGTAATCGTTAGTCATCATATATATACAGACTGATATATAGGTCTATAACTTACAGGGCCAAAACAGTTAGGTTTGAATATTGTAGGGTTCCCACACTAAGGGATACGTTTTAGTGTGGTTCTTGTTCATCCTTAGATATAGATAAAACCGAGTTTCATCCTCCTTAGAATATTGCATCTGATTGGTCAAAGCTTACCTGGTCATATCTCGTGACGCGTAGTCCCAATGTGCATGTAAGTTGGACACAGGAAGCTGGCGGTAGGTTCAGATGAATGCTAGATAGATAGATAGATAGATAGATAGATAGATAGATAGATAGATAGATAGATCGATCGTTAAAAAAATAATGAAAATAGATTAATAAACAGCTAGACACAACTGAAGGATGGCCTGTCTATAATTTGCCATATTAAAAGAGCAACCAATTTTTTCCCCCCAGTATTATTTACATTTTTAAAATGTGCCACTATCCTATATTGTCTGTCAGTATTTTTAATCCTTTAAAAAGCATTAAAATGTAGTAAGATTTTCACCTCTGATAGTATAACAGTTATTAAGTTATTGACAGTTATTAAGAATTAAAGTTACGCATTGACGGAAGTATGCGCACTGACATCTTTTTGGCGGGAGCTGTTGCCATGGTGAATTGTAATTTCGGAGCTCCACTGATCATGACTTTTCATAGTCGTGGTGCACGCGCTAAACTCAGAGTCAACCTACTTAGAGTTGAGTAAACTAACACAATTCAGCTGTTCTGTAACCGAAAACTCAGAGTAAGTCAACTCTGAGTTCAAGTTTAACCTCAGAGTTGGTTGAACCTCCTTATTGAAACGGGCCCCAGAAGGATGGACTTTCTAGGAGTGAAGTCATCAGTCTGACAGCATCTTCCATATTGTTATTTTCTGCTAAATTTCTCAATCCGTAAGAGTTTTCAACACATGCTATTCACAGTTTAGTCCAAGAGATGGCGACGTAAGCCCTCTTTATAGAAATATCCTGCTGTATTTGTATATATTTCCTTTTTTGTCATTTAATAATGTGTTTCTTTGAGGGCATACTTTCTTTTTTTGTTTAACTGTTTCTAAAAGCTTCCAGCAATTTTCTTGGTTGACTTCTCATTTTATATATTTTGATATGTACAGTTCATAATCAGTATGTCGTTTCGATGTTTACATAAATATAAGTGCTGTCTTGCTTTGATTGGGCCTAGTTCCCATAAGCAATCCACTATCTCGATTAGCCTGTAATTGTTAGTAATCGTTTATTTATATATGTGTTATGAATTGTACAAAGATGTGATGATGATGGAAGCATACTAGTTATATGGATGGGGGAAGGAGTGTTGTATTTAAATCCAGTGTGACCGTTATTATGTCCAGATAGATGGAGTCTGGTAAGTATTAGAAGTACAGGTCAAAAGGTCAAAGTCCATTTCCATCTAATGTTTAAAATAATTTGAATGATCTATAAGCATTTGTGAGGTCATTAGATGAAATTATTTAATTCACTTATTCTACGTACTTATTTTTCATAGGAGTGTGGTTTTAGATATCCAGGTCAAAGGTCACAGTCCATGTACAGGTCAAAATCAGTATGTCGTTTCAGTTTTTATATCAATATACGTGTTAGTCCACTGTAGGATTCATTTTTGGGTATAATATGTCACAGTTTACTTCATTTGCTATCCTCATTTATATAAATTAAATATAGAATGTCCTGCACACTGAGACCTGCTATTCACCGTTTCATCCAAGAGAGGGCGACGTAAGCCCTCTTTATAGAAAGAATATATTTATATATGTATATATTTCCTTTTTTCCACTTTATAATGTGGGCTATTTCAGATAGATAGATAGATACATAGATAGATAGATAGATAGATAAATAGATAGATATAGACTTCAATCTTATAACTGTCCAGGTATAGAAGGAAGGTTCCCCTTTGGGTTTTGAGGGCTAGGGTTAGAGGGGGCCAGGGTTAGGGGTTAGATTGGGGTTAACTTGCAGCTAGGTATAGAGATAAAAACGAGTTTCATCCTCATTTGTATCCACCCTCATTAGAATATTGCATCTGATTGGCCAACGCTTACCTGTGCATATCTGGTGAATCGTATGCCCGAATTAGATGTAAGTGATCTCGTTGGATCCGGGAAGCTGTCATCTTTCAGGTGGCGAACGTCTCTAAGGAAAGTATATAGATATAAAGAAGTTTAATCCTGATTAATTACACTCTCGTTAGCATTATCGATCTGATTGGTCATTTGTGAGGTAATTCTATGAAATGATTTCATTCACTTATACTACGTACTTATTTTTCATAGATGGAGTGTGGTTTTAGATATCCAGGTCAAAGGTCACAGTCCATTTCAGTCTAATGTTTAAAATCATTTGAATGATCTATAAGCATTTGTGAGGTAATTAGATGAAATGATTTAATTCACTTATTCTACGTACTTATTTTTCATAGAAGGAGTGTGGTTTTAGATATCCAGGTCAAAGGTCACAGAACAGTTCACTTCCAGCTTCCAGTTCAGTTTTATTATTGTTGCTGCCAGAAGTCTGACATTTTTTAAATAAATTATTTGAAATAATATAAGATTTCTGTGTTATAGAATTGTTTTTAAGTTTCCATATATGAACATACTGTATATGTTACTAGTTTTTTTTAGAATTATGACGACAGCAAACGCACTGTAGGCCTACTCAATTAATTAAGCAAACACACATTTAACCATGAGTTTAAAGTTTACTTACTAACAATTTATAACCCAAAACAGTGTCTCAGATTTGAGCACGAGCTGTCCCACGAACTCTTTGTGAATATGTTATTTTGGTCCTGAAAAATGTAACCTTCATAAAATAAATCAAGCCACGGCGTCTGGCATTTTTTTACATATAAAGATTTTTATTGAAATATATGAATTGTTCTTTTATACTTTGCGGGAGTTAGGTTAAGACAGATGTGCGATTGTCTGATTTGTGTTAAATTAAACTGAAACGAATAAAAATTAGAAATGCACTCTGCTGGTTTTGCCTGAACGTCTGTGTCTCAAGTTGTCCAGCAGAGGGCAGCATATTCCTTTTTTAAAAGTTAAACCCCCTCCCGGTTCTGTTCTCTGTTATCCTAAAGTTTATTAGAGAGGCAGATTATTAAATGAGGGGCACCGCATCTGTCCGACCATCTTTATAGAAAGACACGGTGCCAAACAACAGCACTGTCCTTCAGTCCCAAAACACTTGTGTTTTGCTGTGAGGGGAGCGCATTATAGTGGCTCTGAAGAAGTGACCACAAGGGTTAGTTAAAGATATTATAGGGCCGTTAAGGATTAAAAATCTCCAAAGGTCAGACTAATCTGACCTTGGTTAAGCTCTGGCCTACATTTCTTGCCCGCTCTAGTGTCTGCCTGAATTCAGCCCCTCATCTCAGTTCCCACCAAAACTCATCCTATTTAGTCTGTGTATTTTGGATGTTTCCTCTTTTAGTTTTAACAAATTAATTCATTAGGGGTATTTTTGTCTAGGGGTAAACGTTTTTAGGTGTAAGGTATGAAGGGGAATTTTCCTTAGGGCTATAGTGACCTTAGGTTTAGGCTGTGTGTAGATCAAGGTTAGATCATTGTACTCATGAGGGTAAAAACCGTCAGGTGTCTACCATCCACATGGTCACTCAGGGCTAAGTTTTTGGTGTGACAGTCAGATGTTATTTCCGAAAAATACAGAGTCACAGTTTTATATTCATTTAAATGATCCTGTGGCTATTAGAATAAATTAAATATAAGGTTTTCTCAACAGAAAGAGATGAAATGTAAAGAATGAATGGATGGATAGAAGACAAAAAAAAGAAATCACTTCATCACGCCTCATTCAGTCCTCTTGGGTAGAGACTGTCCAGTCGTTTGATCCAGGTTCTTTCCGTCCTGAGGGACCAATGAGGATTAGGAATTAAAAAGTAACTTTCTTTGATGTCTTATTTCTATTTTTCTTTAATTGGTCTTTAAAAATGGCTACATTATCCGGAGCAACTGGGAAGTCCACTGACACAGTAGGATATCAAAAAAAAAAGTGACAGGCATAATTACCAGTTGTTGCTCAAGTGCAGCTGTAGCGATATCAGATGCAGGACCCGAAGGTGGTCTGGAGAGAGGTGGGAGTTGGAATGACGGCTGAGCTGGTGGTGGCAGGTGATGGACCAGGGGATGGGTCCAGTAGCCCAGCGGCGGGGTCCAAACCAGAATCTTCAAAGCCCTCATCTCCCAACTCTTCCTCTGTGCCTGCATCTGCTCAGTCATCCTGCAAGGCCAAAATGTACTTTTCAGAAAATTCATTAATAGATCATTCTATTTTATGAATGTAGAAAATAGCCTCCTGATGGAAAGCTGGATAAGTGCTGTCTTGCTTTGATTAGGCCTAGTTCCCATAAGCAATCCACTATCTCGATTAGTCTGTAATCGTTAGTCATCATATATATACAGACTGATATATAGGTCTATAACTTACAGGGCCAAAACAGTTAGGTTTGAATATTGTAGGGTTCCCACACTAAGGGATACGTTTTAGTGTGGTTCTTGTTCATCCTTAGATATAGATAAAACCGAGTTTCATCCTCCTTAGAATATTGCATCTGATTGGTCAAAGCTTACCTGGTCATATCTCGTGACGCGTAGTCCCAATGTGCATGTAAGTTGGACACAGGAAGCTGGCGGTAGGTTCAGATGAATGCTAGATAGATAGATAGATAGATAGATAGATAGATAGATAGATAGATAGATAGATCGATCGTTAAAAAAATAATGAAAATAGATTAATAAACAGCTAGACACAACTGAAGGATGGCCTGTCTATAATTTGCCATATTAAAAGAGCAACCAATTTTTTCCCCCCAGTATTATTTACATTTTTAAAATGTGCCACTATCCTATATTGTCTGTCAGTATTTTTAATCCTTTAAAAAGCATTAAAATGTAGTAAGATTTTCACCTCTGATAGTATAACAGTTATTAAGTTATTGACAGTTATTAAGAATTAAAGTTACGCATTGACGGAAGTATGCGCACTGACATCTTTTTGGCGGGAGCTGTTGCCATGGTGAATTGTAATTTCGGAGCTCCACTGATCATGACTTTTCATAGTCGTGGTGCACGCGCTAAACTCAGAGTCAACCTACTTAGAGTTGAGTAAACTAACACAATTCAGCTGTTCTGTAACCGAAAACTCAGAGTAAGTCAACTCTGAGTTCAAGTTTAACCTCAGAGTTGGTTGAACCTCCTTATTGAAACGGGCCCCAGAAGGATGGACTTTCTAGGAGTGAAGTCATCAGTCTGACAGCATCTTCCATATTGTTATTTTCTGCTAAATTTCTCAATCCGTAAGAGTTTTCAACACATGCTATTCACAGTTTAGTCCAAGAGATGGCGACGTAAGCCCTCTTTATAGAAATATCCTGCTGTATTTGTATATATTTCCTTTTTTGTCATTTAATAATGTGTTTCTTTGAGGGCATACTTTCTTTTTTTGTTTAACTGTTTCTAAAAGCTTCCAGCAATTTTCTTGGTTGACTTCTCATTTTATATATTTTGATATGTACAGTTCATAATCAGTATGTCGTTTCGATGTTTACATAAATATAAGTGCTGTCTTGCTTTGATTGGGCCTAGTTCCCATAAGCAATCCACTATCTCGATTAGCCTGTAATTGTTAGTAATCGTTTATTTATATATGTGTTATGAATTGTACAAAGATGTGATGATGATGGAAGCATACTAGTTATATGGATGGGGGAAGGAGTGTTGTATTTAAATCCAGTGTGACCGTTATTATGTCCAGATAGATGGAGTCTGGTAAGTATTAGAAGTACAGGTCAAAAGGTCAAAGTCCATTTCCATCTAATGTTTAAAATAATTTGAATGATCTATAAGCATTTGTGAGGTAATTAGATGAAATTATTTAATTCACTTATTCTACGTACTTATTTTTCATAGGAGTGTGGTTTTAGATATCCAGGTCAAAGGTCACAGTCCATGTACAGGTCAAAATCAGTATGTCGTTTCAGTTTTTATATCAATATACGTGTTAGTCCACTGTAGGATTCATTTTTGGGTATAATATGTCACAGTTTACTTCATTTGCTATCCTCATTTATATAAATTAAATATAGAATGTCCTGCACACTGAGACCTGCTATTCACCGTTTCATCCAAGAGAGGGCGACGTAAGCCCTCTTTATAGAAAGAATATATTTATATATGTATATATTTCCTTTTTTCCACTTTATAATGTGGGCTATTTCAGATAGATAGATAGATACATAGATAGATAGATAGATAGATAAATAGATAGATATAGACTTCAATCTTATAACTGTCCAGGTATAGAAGGAAGGTTCCCCTTTGGGTTTTGAGGGCTAGGGTTAGAGGGGGCCAGGGTTAGGGGTTAGATTGGGGTTAACTTGCAGCTAGGTATAGAGATAAAAACGAGTTTCATCCTCATTTGTATCCACCCTCATTAGAATATTGCATCTGATTGGCCAACGCTTACCTGTGCATATCTGGTGAATCGTATGCCCGAATTAGATGTAAGTGATCTCGTTGGATCCGGGAAGCTGTCATCTTTCAGGTGGCGAACGTCTCTAAGGAAAGTATATAGATATAAAGAAGTTTAATCCTGATTAATTACACTCTCGTTAGCATTATCGATCTGATTGGTCATTTGTGAGGTAATTCTATGAAATGATTTCATTCACTTATACTACGTACTTATTTTTCATAGATGGAGTGTGGTTTTAGATATCCAGGTCAAAGGTCACAGTCCATTTCAGTCTAATGTTTAAAATAATTTGAATGATCTATAAGCATTTGTGAGGTAATTAGATGAAATGATTTAATTCACTTATTCTACGTACTTATTTTTCATAGAAGGAGTGTGGTTTTAGATATCCAGGTCAAAGGTCACAGAACAGTTCACTTCCAGCTTCCAGTTCAGTTTTATTATTGTTGCTGCCAGAAGTCTGACATTTTTTAAATAAATTATTTGAAATAATATAAGATTTCTGTGTTATAGAATTGTTTTTAAGTTTCCATATATGAACATACTGTATATGTTACTAGTTTTTTTTAGAATTATGACGACAGCAAACGCACTGTAGGCCTACTCAATTAATTAAGCAAACACACATTTAACCATGAGTTTAAAGTTTACTTACTAACAATTTATAACCCAAAACAGTGTCTCAGATTTGAGCACGAGCTGTCCCACGAACTCTTTGTGAATATGTTATTTTGGTCCTGAAAAATGTAACATTCATAAAATAAATCAAGCCACGGCGTCTGGCATTTTTTTACATATAAAGATTTTTATTGAAATATATGAATTGTTCTTTTATACTTTGCGGGAGTTAAGTTAAGACAGATGTGCGATTGTCTGATTTGTGTTAAATTAAACTGAAACGAATAAAAATTAGAAATGCACTCTGCTGGTTTTGCCTGAACGTCTGTGTCTCAAGTTGTCCAGCAGAGGGCAGCATATTCCTTTTTTAAAAGTTAAACCCCCTCCCGGTTCTGTTCTCTGTTATCCTAAAGTTTATTAGAGAGGCAGATTATTAAATGAGGGGCACCGCATCTGTCCGACCATCTTTATAGAAAGACACGGTGCCAAACAACAGCACTGTCCTTTATGTTATAATCAGTCCCAAAATTTTTCATTTTCTTGTGTTTTGCTGTGTGTGAGGGGGCTGTAGTTTTAGGTCGAGTATCATTATAGTGGCTGTAGTCTGAAGAAGTGACCACAAGGGTTAGTTAAAGATATATAGGGCCGTTAAGGATTAAAAATCTCCAAAGGTCAGACTAATCTGACCTTGGTTAAGCTCTGGCCTACATTTCTTGCCCGCTCTAGTGTCTGCCTGAATTCAGCCCCTCATCTCACCACCAATATTATATTTGTTCTTTTTATTGAACCACCAAAATTTTGAAATGTATGAACTCATCCTATTTTTAATTATAAGTCTGTGTATTTTGGATGTTTCCTCTTTTAGTTTTAATTTATTAATAGTTATAGATAATACAAATTAATTCATTAGGGGTGGAAAGGTATTTTTGTGGGGTTGTGTCTAGGGGTAAACGTTTTTAGGTGTAAGGTATGAGGTTTTAGGGGGGGTTGTGTCCAAAGGGGTAAAATTTCCTAAGGGTAGGGGAAAAAATCCAAGAGCTAAGCAGTGTCCAGTGACCTTAATACTCCTTCTGGCCGCTTCCCGCCTCGGCCGAGGCTGTGTGTAGATCAAGGTTAGATCATTTCTACTGAGGGTTAGGGTTAGGGTTAGGGTTAGGGTTAGGGTTAGGGTTAGGTTAGGTTAGGTTAGGGGTTGTGTCCAAAGATCTAGTAATCGAGACAGAGCCCAATCACAGTTATGCACGGGCCTTGAACATCAACTGGCCGCCAATCCTCAGCTTCCAGGGGTCAAGGAAGTAAATATCCAAAAATCGGAGCAATGTCCGATTTTGGTTGTGCTCTGTCCTTACTACTTCCCTGACCGCTCCCAATTCTGTTTCGATCAGGCCCAAGCTCCAAAGACAGTCCCTCATTGTATATATGTAAATAATATTTATTAATATGTTTGTATTTGTAGGTATAATGTGTGAATCTGTGTGAAAATGTATGTCTTCTCTTATGTTATAATCAATTGTATATAGTTATTTTTCATTTTCATTTTTGTCTGTTAGGGCTACATTCATTAGGTGTGTGAGATGAAGGGCTGTAAGTTTTAGGTCTGAGTATCATTTGTGGGGCTGTAGTCCTTAGGTTTGAGAATTGTGTGATTCCCCCACTGAGGGCTAAGTTTTAGTGTTGTTGCTGTGTGGGCCTTAAATAATTTTAGAAAGAAAAGACAACACACCTAGAAGAAAATAAGACAAAGAGAGGTTCACACAGAGTCAAGCATATAATTTATTTATTGTTTTTATTAAAAAATAGCACTTGAAGAAGAAATAACAAAAAGAGACACGTTTACTGTGTGGGGAGAACCATGGATCTGAGGCCTAGTGTTTTTAGGCCTCATTTAGACCCCTTGGGTAGAGAGTGTCCAATCTTTTGATCCAAAATCTTTCTGTCTTCAATCTCTCTCTCAAGTCCCACAAAGGGTTGGCCTGCAGTCCAGTAATTTTAAGAGATGTGAGTCCGTGCATCAGAAAATGTTGCACCACATGTCTGCGTTTCTCTATTTTGTGTAGAATGTTGTGTGCATGCTGATATGCTCTGACACGTAACTCATTCTTTGTTTGACCTACATACTGTTTCTTACATTTCATACAAAAAATAAGATATACACAATTCGTAATCTGAGGAGACAGAGTCTGTTGCAGTGTAAAAATCTGTTTGGTGGTCTTATTTTTGACCCATTTCAGAGGCACAAAGTATTTACAAGTGACCTGCTTTTCTTTTGTGATTTTAGAGTACACTTTACTTTGAACTAACAGATCAAGCAGGTTTTTATTCCTTTTATAAGCTGCAATGGGTTTGTGTCTTTGCAGATAATCTGTGCCAGTGAGAAATTTGGAGAAATTCTGTTTGATAGCACTGTTGAGTTGTCTGCACTGTGTTGAATAGAAAGCTACAAAGGGGATTATCTTATCTTTCGAATGTGCTTCTGGATCAGAGTTCACTGTGTTGTGGAGGGATCTCCTGAATGATTTCAGAGTGTTTTGAAGCATTGATCTCGAGTAGCCTCTGGTTCTCAAAGCTCTGAACAGTATCTTCACCGCTTTCCCAAATTCTCTCTCCTGAGAGCAGATTCTGTGAAATCTGAGGAGTTGTGATTTTAAAATTCCTCTGAACGTGTGTCGTGGGTGAAAGCTATGTCTGTGTAATAAGCAGTGGGTATCCGTCTCCTTGAAGTAAACTCTGTAATCTAATTTATTTTCTTTAAGAAACTTGGGGCCTTTATAGGTGACTACATCTAGAAAATTGATTTGTGTGCTATCTATTTCGAATTTCACCTTTATGGATCTTTGATGCTGATTCAGATGTTTAATGAAACATTCAAAATCCTCCTTGGAGTAAACCCAGATTCCCCAAATATCATCAAGAAATCTGTAATACGCATATGGTTTTAGTGGATGTGAGTCTAGTGCTGCCTCCTCCCAACATGCCATGAAGATGTTGGCATACGAAGGGGCAAATGTTTTTCCCATAGCTGTGCCTTTTGTCTGTAAATAAAATTTATCGTTGAATTCAAAATCATTTTTGGTCAAATTAATTTCTAATAATTTCAGCACATATTCATCCGGTCTCTTGGGATCCGGATACTTTTTCATACAGTTTCTCACGGCCTCCATGCCCGCCTGTGTCTCAATGTTTGTATATAAGCTATCTACGTCTATGGTGAAAAGAAAAGCATTAGACGGAATTACTAAATTTTTGGTTTTACTGATAAAATCGTATGTATCTTTTAAATAGCTTTGATGTTTTTGTGAGATGGCATTTAAGTGATATTCGACAAACTCTGCTGTGTGATATGTCTCACTATCGCAGTCCGAGACGATAGGTCTTCCTGGAGGTATTTTATGTGGAACGGTCCAACTATCTGTTTTTTTGTGAATCTTGGGAAGGAGATAAAATCTCCTTGGCCTCGGGATTCCCGGGCCAAGGAGATATTCTTTCTGTTTACCACTGATGAGTTCTTTTTCGTACATTTCTTCCAATATTTCCCTTACCTCAATTTGTGTTTGGGGATAAATGGGTTCACTCAAAGGGCTGTAATGATCTAGAATCTGCAACTGTCTCGTCCCCTCAAAAATGTAATCTTGAATATCCATCAGCACTACTGCATTTCCCTTATCAGCAGGCTTGATGACTATATCTATATTTTCTCTCAACTGTTTTAAAGCTCTCTGTTCACTCACGGTTAAATTCTGTTTTTCCACAAATCCCCAATTCAGGTGTCGATAGGCATACCAGTCTGCTCTGATGATTGAGGCAATGACCTTGGGGAGTCTAGATAGAGCTGGATACCAGTCAGAGCCATGAGTGAAAGGGGGCTTTTTTTCTTTTTTGTTCTTTTTCCCTTCAAAAAAAGTTTCCAGTTTAACTCTTCGATGGTACTCCTGTAGGCTTTTCAAAAATTCTATTTTTTGTGTTTTAAAATGTTTTGGTGCAGGAACGAACGAAAGACCTTTTAGTAGAACTAACCTCTGCTCTGGTGTGAGGGTCAGAGAGGGTGCAAGGTTGATAATCAGTTTCTCGGAACCATTTATAGGGATGAAGGGCCCTGAAAGTTTAAATTTTGGACCCAGTGATCCAACATGGCCCTGGCAGTTGCCGAGGTCCAATGAACTTGGTCTCTCTCGACCTCAAAACGAGTATAAGGTAGTTCCACCATACTGTTTAATGTTTCTCTGATGTACTCGTTCATCCCTGTTAGATGATTCTGCTCTTCAAGAGGTAACTGATCCGAGAAGTTAATTAGAGGAAAATATAGTTCAGTATGAGGTAATCGGCTTCGAGCCATTCTATACGTTCGTTGTATTTCTTTGTTGGTTGTAACTAGACATCTCTGAGTTCTGTTATTAATACCAAAAGAGAAGATAAGAATCTCTGGTTCCACTGCCACTGTGGCTCTCTCCATTAAGTTCCCCGCATGTTGGAACTTAGCTCCAGGGAAGCTATCCACCTGCAGATCTGGGACACTGAAGGCCGGGATTCTGGCAACGTTTGAATCTCCGACGATGATGTATTTCTTCTTCAGTGTCAGGCTCCAGTCTGTTAGTTTGCGAGCCGTGTTAATATGGCGGCTAGGTCTTCCCACCGAGCGTGAAGTATCAGGGTCCCTTTCTGGGGACTGAGAATCTAACGATATTTCCAGAGGGGCCGGTTCTGTATCCGGTGCCTCTGTCATTGCTCTAATTTCTTCTTCGTTTTCCTGTAAAAACTGCGTTAGTCTAGTCTGGTATGGCCTGAGTGGGCTTTCAGATTGCTGTGCAAATAAGTATTGGTTTGAATCATCGGATTCTTCGGAAAACACCAAGGGTGAGGTCTCCACCCTCGTGAGTGATGGAACCGCCTTCCCTGTGCGTTTATCTGTTTTCTCTGTTTGTTTTTTTGGCCTTTCCACATTTTGTTGAACTTCTGTAATTACTTTATTGTTTGTGTCTGTTTCTGCAGTCACTTCATTATTCTGATTTTGTACATTAATTTCTGTATCAATCTGTATCAACTGAGGTTCTGTCTGCTCTGTCGGTGGTGCGATAGGGGCAGTATCCACCAGCAGCTCAGTGACACCTCTACGAGAATGTCTCGGAGGTAAAGGTTCTAGAGGTCTGGGAGGAGCCACCACCGGAGAGGTTCGTGTCATGGGTGGTGGATCAAGGGGTGGAAAATCCTGATCAAATGACCACTCTCCTCTGTTGGGAGGCGGGGTAGACCAGCCATCGCCATGGCTTTTTCTCTTAGGAGATGTCTGAATTTGAACATTGACGTGTTGAACGCCCGTTCTGGGTCTGACCACCGCCTGTGTTTCACCAATAACCGCTTGTGCATACGTGCCACGAGGGGTGGAGTTAATGGTTGGCTGTTGAATCACTTCATTTCTGTGGTTTCCATTATCACTCGGCACTTCGGCCGCGAGCAATGCCTCGGCCCTATCCAGAAGTTCTGAATCGATTTTGTTTCTAAAGTTTTTCCGAGCCCAACCACTCGCTATCTCGAAGGCCCGCAACCAATCGGTCTGGTTTGTCCTCTCCTTCAGTTCTGTAATAGTTTGATCGATCTTTGAGTTGTAGTGTTCTTCTAGGATCTGCTGTGTGTTATACGTCCAATTTCGAGCATTTCCCTCCAGCAGTTGTAACACCCTTTTGTTAGGGACAGCTGGCTTGATTGTGTCTATCAGATGTTGGGTTAGTCTTTTGAAAGATCGTGGCATGTTGTTTGTCACTTTCGTGGTGATCTTACTAAGATGGTAAACTATTCTGATAAGGTCATACAACAGCTTTATCGCTGTTTTTAGTCTGGGTGGGGCAGGCGTGTAGTTAGATTTCAGTTTTTCATTTGTAGGACGGTCAAAGTACCGCTGTCGCACTCCCCCTCTCGTGTCTTTATTTCTGGGGAGTCTGCGTTTTCCTCTATCCCTTTTCGTGTTGTAGAAATGTTTGTCTCTACTGTAAAAAGTGTTGTTATTTGTATCACGATTCGCTCTGTTGTTAAATGAGTTTGAATCTCTTCCTCTGGTTAATGAGGAGCGAGTGGAATCGAGATACATATCACGGTAGCTTATGTTCTGAGCTTTTTGATGTTCTGGAGCCCCAAAATCATCCTTCTCATGAACATATTTGTCATATTCAGACTGATCCATTCTGACATTGTATTCCCTGTCCTCATTGACCGTTCTGGATTGAACATAGTCAATGTTATTTTGTTTTCTTTGTGGATCATCGAAATCTCGATAGTATGCCTCCTCCGAGGTTGGAACGTAACGGTTGGTGGGGGGCAGAGATCTTGTGTATTTCCTAGTAAGACTGCGTTTTTTTTCTCTGTCTAGATCTTTTGAATTCAGAATTTGTGAATTCCATGGGAAATGTATTCTGTCTCTGTTTTTGTGTAAAGTGATCAGATGTATATCTGTTCTTTTGGAATCTGTCAAGGTTAATGGGCAAGTAATCATAATCATTAGAATGGTAACCATGCTGGTCACCATTTATTCTTAAGTCTCGTCCAGTAGCCCGGAAACGGGCTGTTGTGGGGAGATAATCGTTGGCACGTGGCTTGGGGTGGTTGTGATAGCCCCCCAGAGAGAGACCCTCATCTGTAGGCCATCGTGCAGAACGAGAATCTTCAGCACGAAACCGTGCTTTTGGTTGTCTTGAGTATGATCTAAATCTTTCATTCACTGGAGGTTCTGTGAAGTCCACGCGGCGACGTGGAGCCCGTCTCGGCTCGCTGCGTGCTCGATAACCTTCCATACAGTGGATTATAAAGAAATAGAAGCAAATCAATTTTTAAGAAAAAAAGGAATTCCTGTGGAAACGACGTTAGAGACGTACGCGACGTTTCGGAGCAGATAGCCCCTTCTTCAGGCTGGTCTCCCACGTCGTTACAAAAGAAGAAAAAAATACTAACTGATGATTGCAAGGCTGTTTCTCATTGAGAGTTCAAGCTCAAGTGAGAGGGAGAGAGCGCTCGTCCCTCGTTAATATGTAACTGCAGTGGTGACGTCATCTCTCACTGAGTTCAACAGTTCAACCTCGTTAAGCCTAAAAACGAATTAAAGTGTATAATTAAAAAGATTTTCTCAAAGTAACGGCACCAAAAAATATCTCTATTCATTTTCCATCCGAAATCGGTGTGTTTTGATTTTTATAGCCCCGTTGGTATGAGTTATTTAACATTTTGTGTATAAGGATAAGGATAGCCAGGTCCTGGAAGCTGTGTATCTCAAAAAGGGAAACTGCATTGTGTCCCCGAAAAACTTGATTTAAAGTGTGAAAATAAAAATATTTCTTTAAAATAGTACTTCTAAAAAATCATTCTATTGTCCTTCTGTCGTAATCTAGTGTGGTTTGATTTTTATTACCATGTTGATGAGATATATTCAACGAAAATCCTTCTGTGTGTAAGAATAGTAAAGTCCTGGAAGATGAGTATCTCAGAAAAAAGATCAATAAATGTTTAAAGCATGTAAAAAAAGGGGGAAAGTTTTTAAGAATTAGGTGTCAAAAAAAATTAGGTATATTCTGTGAATTTGACGATCATGTAAGCAGATGATTCCTGTCATGAAGTTAGATTGAACATGGAAGAAAAAAATCAAGAAGTTTCCAAGTTTCCAATCCTCCAAGTCATCGAATGTGACAACACTGGGTTTGATGAATTGTCAAAAAGTTGACAGACAATAGAGTTTTAAAACTGAATTTTATCCTTGTTTATAGCGTAATAATGTATATAGTTTTTATGGGTTTTATTTTAAAAAAAATTGTGTGGTTTCCAATCATAATCTTTTTGTGTCAAAGTATACAGCTTCCATGATTGATAATACCATATGAATTATGTCCGTGAAACAGAATAGAGAGGGGCAAATACTATCTGATAGGTATAAGGGTGCCCTTTGATAAAAATCTGTGTCTCTTAGGCTTACATTGATGCAAACAGTCAGTATTTTCTTCAAGTCTCACATAATCATGTCATCAATTAAATATGCATGCTCTGTTGATTGTGTATATCTGTAAGAAACAGTTATCTCACAGGTTTCTCCCAAAATATATTCAGTAAACCGTGTTCTCGTTTCAATATTCCCATTTTCTTTTATGTTGAGATTCAGGGAATGTGCTAATAGAGTTGTGAGTAAGTGCTGTTTGTAATATTTTTTTATATATATCATATATATGTATATCTTTTTATTTATTAGATTTCAAATGAATTTTTGTAGTGGACTGTAGATGGTACTGGGCCCTTTCTAGCAGGAGAGGAAGTTCAGAGACGAGGCGCTGGCTTGGTTAGGAAGTAAATATCCAAAAATCGGAGCAATGTCCGATTTTGGTTGTGCTCTGTCCTTACTACTTCCCTGACCGCTCCCAATTCTGTTTCGATCAGGCCCAAGCTCCAAAGACAGTCCCTCATTGTATATATGTAAATAATATTTATTAATATGTTTGTATTTGTAGGTATAATGTGTGAATCTGTGTGAAAATGTATGTCTTCTCTTATGTTATAATCAATTGTATATAGTTATTTTTCATTTTCATTTTTGTCTGTTAGGGCTACATTCATTAGGTGTGTGAGATGAAGGGCTGTAAGTTTTAGGTCTGAGTATCATTTGTGGGGCTGTAGTCCTTAGGTTTGAGAATTGTGTGATTCCCCCACTGAGGGCTAAGTTTTAGTGTTGTTGCTGTGTGGGCCTTAAATAATTTTAGAAAGAAAAGACAACACACCTAGAAGAAAATAAGACAAAGAGAGGTTCACACAGAGTCAAGCATATAATTTATTTATTGTTTTTATTAAAAAATAGCACTTGAAGAAGAAATAACAAAAAGAGACACGTTTACTGTGTGGGGAGAACCATGGATCTGAGGCCTAGTGTTTTTAGGCCTCATTTAGACCCCTTGGGTAGAGAGTGTCCAATCTTTTGATCCAAAATCTTTCTGTCTTCAATCTCTCTCTCAAGTCCCACAAAGGGTTGGCCTGCAGTCCAGTAATTTTAAGAGATGTGAGTCCGTGCATCAGAAAATGTTGCACCACATGTCTGCGTTTCTCTATTTTGTGTAGAATGTTGTGTGCATGCTGATATGCTCTGACACGTAACTCATTCTTTGTTTGACCTACATACTGTTTCTTACATTTCATACAAAAAATAAGATATACACAATTCGTAATCTGAGGAGACAGAGTCTGTTGCAGTGTAAAAATCTGTTTGGTGGTCTTATTTTTGACCCATTTCAGAGGCACAAAGTATTTACAAGTGACCTGCTTTTCTTTTGTGATTTTAGAGTACACTTTACTTTGAACTAACAGATCAAGCAGGTTTTTATTCCTTTTATAAGCTGCAATGGGTTTGTGTCTTTGCAGATAATCTGTGCCAGTGAGAAATTTGGAGAAATTCTGTTTGATAGCACTGTTGAGTTGTCTGCACTGTGTTGAATAGAAAGCTACAAAGGGGATTATCTTATCTTTCGAATGTGCTTCTGGATCAGAGTTCACTGTGTTGTGGAGGGATCTCCTGAATGATTTCAGAGTGTTTTGAAGCATTGATCTCGAGTAGCCTCTGGTTCTCAAAGCTCTGAACAGTATCTTCACCGCTTTCCCAAATTCTCTCTCCTGAGAGCAGATTCTGTGAAATCTGAGGAGTTGTGATTTTAAAATTCCTCTGAACGTGTGTCGTGGGTGAAAGCTATGTCTGTGTAATAAGCAGTGGGTATCCGTCTCCTTGAAGTAAACTCTGTAATCTAATTTATTTTCTTTAAGAAACTTGGGGCCTTTATAGGTGACTACATCTAGAAAATTGATTTGTGTGCTATCTATTTCGAATTTCACCTTTATGGATCTTTGATGCTGATTCAGATGTTTAATGAAACATTCAAAATCCTCCTTGGAGTAAACCCAGATTCCCCAAATATCATCAAGAAATCTGTAATACGCATATGGTTTTAGTGGATGTGAGTCTAGTGCTGCCTCCTCCCAACATGCCATGAAGATGTTGGCATACGAAGGGGCAAATGTTTTTCCCATAGCTGTGCCTTTTGTCTGTAAATAAAATTTATCGTTGAATTCAAAATCATTTTTGGTCAAATTAATTTCTAATAATTTCAGCACATATTCATCCGGTCTCTTGGGATCCGGATACTTTTTCATACAGTTTCTCACGGCCTCCATGCCCGCCTGTGTCTCAATGTTTGTATATAAGCTATCTACGTCTATGGTGAAAAGAAAAGCATTAGACGGAATTACTAAATTTTTGGTTTTACTGATAAAATCGTATGTATCTTTTAAATAGCTTTGATGTTTTTGTGAGATGGCATTTAAGTGATATTCGACAAACTCTGCTGTGTGATATGTCTCACTATCGCAGTCCGAGACGATAGGTCTTCCTGGAGGTATTTTATGTGGAACGGTCCAACTATCTGTTTTTTTGTGAATCTTGGGAAGGAGATAAAATCTCCTTGGCCTCGGGATTCCCGGGCCAAGGAGATATTCTTTCTGTTTACCACTGATGAGTTCTTTTTCGTACATTTCTTCCAATATTTCCCTTACCTCAATTTGTGTTTGGGGATAAATGGGTTCACTCAAAGGGCTGTAATGATCTAGAATCTGCAACTGTCTCGTCCCCTCAAAAATGTAATCTTGAATATCCATCAGCACTACTGCATTTCCCTTATCAGCAGGCTTGATGACTATATCTATATTTTCTCTCAACTGTTTTAAAGCTCTCTGTTCACTCACGGTTAAATTCTGTTTTTCCACAAATCCCCAATTCAGGTGTCGATAGGCATACCAGTCTGCTCTGATGATTGAGGCAATGACCTTGGGGAGTCTAGATAGAGCTGGATACCAGTCAGAGCCATGAGTGAAAGGGGGCTTTTTTTCTTTTTTGTTCTTTTTCCCTTCAAAAAAAGTTTCCAGTTTAACTCTTCGATGGTACTCCTGTAGGCTTTTCAAAAATTCTATTTTTTGTGTTTTAAAATGTTTTGGTGCAGGAACGAACGAAAGACCTTTTAGTAGAACTAACCTCTGCTCTGGTGTGAGGGTCAGAGAGGGTGCAAGGTTGATAATCAGTTTCTCGGAACCATTTATAGGGATGAAGGGCCCTGAAAGTTTAAATTTTGGACCCAGTGATCCAACATGGCCCTGGCAGTTGCCGAGGTCCAATGAACTTGGTCTCTCTCGACCTCAAAACGAGTATAAGGTAGTTCCACCATACTGTTTAATGTTTCTCTGATGTACTCGTTCATCCCTGTTAGATGATTCTGCTCTTCAAGAGGTAACTGATCCGAGAAGTTAATTAGAGGAAAATATAGTTCAGTATGAGGTAATCGGCTTCGAGCCATTCTATACGTTCGTTGTATTTCTTTGTTGGTTGTAACTAGACATCTCTGAGTTCTGTTATTAATACCAAAAGAGAAGATAAGAATCTCTGGTTCCACTGCCACTGTGGCTCTCTCCATTAAGTTCCCCGCATGTTGGAACTTAGCTCCAGGGAAGCTATCCACCTGCAGATCTGGGACACTGAAGGCCGGGATTCTGGCAACGTTTGAATCTCCGACGATGATGTATTTCTTCTTCAGTGTCAGGCTCCAGTCTGTTAGTTTGCGAGCCGTGTTAATATGGCGGCTAGGTCTTCCCACCGAGCGTGAAGTATCAGGGTCCCTTTCTGGGGACTGAGAATCTAACGATATTTCCAGAGGGGCCGGTTCTGTATCCGGTGCCTCTGTCATTGCTCTAATTTCTTCTTCGTTTTCCTGTAAAAACTGCGTTAGTCTAGTCTGGTATGGCCTGAGTGGGCTTTCAGATTGCTGTGCGAATAAGTATTGGTTTGAATCATCGGATTCTTCGGAAAACACCAAGGGTGAGGTCTCCACCCTCGTGAGTGATGGAACCGCCTTCCCTGTGCGTTTATCTGTTTTCTCTGTTTGTTTTTTGGCCTTTCCACATTTTGTTGAACTTCTGTAATTACTTTATTGTTTGTGTCTGTTTCTGCAGTCACTTCATTATTCTGATTTTGTACATTAATTTCTGTATCAATCTGTATCAACTGAGGTTCTGTCTGCTCTGTCGGTGGTGCGATAGGGGCAGTATCCACCAGCAGCTCAGTGACACCTCTACGAGAATGTCTCGGAGGTAAAGGTTCTAGAGGTCTGGGAGGAGCCACCACCGGAGAGGTTCGTGTCATGGGTGGTGGATCAAGGGGTGGAAAATCCTGATCAAATGACCACTCTCCTCTGTTGGGAGGCGGGGTAGACCAGCCATCGCCATGGCTTTTTCTCTTAGGAGATGTCTGAATTTGAACATTGACGTGTTGAACGCCCGTTCTGGGTCTGACCACCGCCTGTGTTTCACCAATAACCGCTTGTGCATACGTGCCACGAGGGGTGGAGTTAATGGTTGGCTGTTGAATCACTTCATTTCTGTGGTTTCCATTATCACTCGGCACTTCGGCCGCGAGCAATGCCTCGGCCCTATCCAGAAGTTCTGAATCGATTTTGTTTCTAAAGTTTTTCCGAGCCCAACCACTCGCTATCTCGAAGGCCCGCAACCAATCGGTCTGGTTTGTCCTCTCCTTCAGTTCTGTAATAGTTTGATCGATCTTTGAGTTGTAGTGTTCTTCTAGGATCTGCTGTGTGTTATACGTCCAATTTCGAGCATTTCCCTCCAGCAGTTGTAACACCCTTTTGTTAGGGACAGCTGGCTTGATTGTGATCTATCAGATGTTGGGTTAGTCTTTTGAAAGATCGTGGCATGTTGTTTGTCACTTTCGTGGTGATCTTACTAAGATGGTAAACTATTCTGATAAGGTCATACAACAGCTTTATCGCTGTTTTTAGTCTGGGTGGGGCAGGCGTGTAGTTAGATTTCAGTTTTTCATTTGTAGGACGGTCAAAGTACCGCTGTCGCACTCCCCCTCTCGTGTCTTTATTTCTGGGGAGTCTGCGTTTTCCTCTATCCCTTTTCGTGTTGTAGAAATGTTTGTCTCTACTGTAAAAAGTGTTGTTATTTGTATCACGATTCGCTCTGTTGTTAAATGAGTTTGAATCTCTTCCTCTGGTTAATGAGGAGCGAGTGGAATCGAGATACATATCACGGTAGCTTATGTTCTGAGCTTTTTGATGTTCTGGAGCCCCAAAATCATCCTTCTCATGAACATATTCGTCATATTCAGACTGATCCATTCTGACATTGTATTCCCTGTCCTCATTGACCGTTCTGGATTGAACATAGTCAATGTTATTTTGTTTTCTTTGTGGATCATCGAAATCTCGATAGTATGCCTCCTCCGAGGTTGGAACGTAACGGTTGGTGGGGGGCAGAGATCTTGTGTATTTCCTAGTAAGACTGCGTTTTTTTCTCTGTCTAGATCTTTTGAATTCAGAATTTGTGAATTCCATGGGAAATGTATTCTGTCTCTGTTTTTGTGTAAAGTGATCAGATGTATATCTGTTCTTTTGGAATCTGTCAAGGTTAATGGGCAAGTAATCATAATCATTAGAATGGTAACCATGCTGGTCACCATTTATTCTTAAGTCTCGTCCAGTAGCCCGGAAACGGGCTGTTGTGGGGAGATAATCGTTGGCACGTGGCTTGGGGTGGTTGTGATAGCCCCCCAGAGAGAGACCCTCATCTGTAGGCCATCGTGCAGAACGAGAATCTTCAGCACGAAACCGTGCTTTTGGTTGTCTTGAGTATGATCTAAATCTTTCATTCACTGGAGGTTCTGTGAAGTCCACGCGGCGACGTGGAGCCCGTCTCGGCTCGCTGCGTGCTCGATAACCTTCCATACAGTGGATTATAAAGAAATAGAAGCAAATCAATTTTTAAGAAAAAAAGGAATTCCTGTGGAAACGACGTTAGAGACGTACGCGACGTTTCGGAGCAGATAGCCCCTTCTTCAGGCTGGTCTCCCACGTCGTTACAAAAGAAGAAAAAAATACTAACTGATGATTGCAAGGCTGTTTCTCATTGAGAGTTCAAGCTCAAGTGAGAGGGAGAGAGCGCTCGTCCCTCGTTAATATGTAACTGCAGTGGTGACGTCATCTCTCACTGAGTTCAACAGTTCAACCTCGTTAAGCCTAAAAACGAATTAAAGTGTATAATTAAAAAGATTTTCTCAAAGTAACGGCACCAAAAAATATCTCTATTCATTTTCCATCCGAAATCGGTGTGTTTTGATTTTTATAGCCCCGTTGGTATGAGTTATTTAACATTTTGTGTATAAGGATAAGGATAGCCAGGTCCTGGAAGCTGTGTATCTCAAAAAGGGAAACTGCATTGTGTCCCCGAAAAACTTGATTTAAAGTGTGAAAATAAAAATATTTCTTTAAAATAGTACTTCTAAAAAATCATTCTATTGTCCTTCTGTCGTAATCTAGTGTGGTTTGATTTTTATTACCATGTTGATGAGATATATTCAACGAAAATCCTTCTGTGTGTAAGAATAGTAAAGTCCTGGAAGATGAGTATCTCAGAAAAAAGATCATAAATGTTTAAAGCATGTAAAAAAAGGGGGAAAGTTTTTAAGAATTAGGTGTCAAAAAAAATTAGGTATATTCTGTGAATTTGACGATCATGTAAGCAGATGATTCCTGTCATGAAGTTAGATTGAACATGGAAGAAAAAATCAAGAAGTTTCCAAGTTTCCAATCCTCCAAGTCATCGAATGTGACAACACTGGGTTTGATGAATTGTCAAAAAGTTGACAGACAATAGAGTTTTAAAACTGAATTTTATCCTTGTTTATAGCGTAATAATGTATATAGTTTTTATGGGTTTTATTTTAAAAAAATTGTGTGGTTCCAATCATAATCTTTTTGTGTCAAAGTATACAGCTTCCATGATTGATAATACCATATGAATTATGTCCGTGAAACAGAATAGAGAGGGGCAAATACTATCTGATAGGTATAAGGGTGCCCTTTGATAAAAATCTGTGTCTCTTAGGCTTACATTGATGCAAACAGTCAGTATTTTCTTCAAGTCTCACATAATCATGTCATCAATTAAATATGCATGCTCTGTTGATTGTGTATATCTGTAAGAAACAGTTATCTCACAGGTTTCTCCCAAAATATATTCAGTAAACCGTGTTCTCGTTTCAATATTCCCATTTTCTTTTATGTTGAGATTCAGGGAATGTGCTAATAGAGTTGTGAGTAAGTGCTGTTTGTAATATTTTTTTATATATATCATATATATGTATATCTTTTTATTTATTAGATTTCAAATGAATTTTTGTAGTGGACTGTAGATGGTACTGGGCCCTTTCTAGCAGGAGAGGAAGTTCAGAGACGAGGCGCTGGCTTGATAATCAGTTAGGAAGTAAATATCCAAAAATCGGAGCAATGTCCGATTTTGGTTGTGCTCTGTCCTTACTACTTCCCTGACCGCTCCCAATTCTGTTTCGATCAGGCCCAAGCTCCAAAGACAGTCCCTCATTGTATATATGTAAATAATATTTATTAATATGTTTGTATTTGTAGGTATAATGTGTGAATCTGTGTGAAAATGTATGTCTTCTCTTATGTTATAATCAATTGTATATAGTTATTTTTCATTTTCATTTTTGTCTGTTAGGGCTACATTCATTAGGTGTGTGAGATGAAGGGCTGTAAGTTTTAGGTCTGAGTATCATTTGTGGGGCTGTAGTCCTTAGGTTTGAGAATTGTGTGATTCCCCACTGAGGGCTAAGTTTTAGTGTTGTTGCTGTGTGGGCCTTAAATAATTTTAGAAAGAAAAGACAACACACCTAGAAGAAAATAAGACAAAGAGAGGTTCACACAGAGTCAAGCATATAATTTATTTATTGTTTTTATTAAAAAATAGCACTTGAAGAAGAAATAACAAAAAGAGACACGTTTACTGTGTGGGGAGAACCATGGATCTGAGGCCTAGTGTTTTTAGGCCTCATTTAGACCCCTTGGGTAGAGAGTGTCCAATCTTTTGATCCAAAATCTTTCTGTCTTCAATCTCTCTCTCAAGTCCCACAAAGGGTTGGCCTGCAGTCCAGTAATTTTAAGAGATGTGAGTCCGTGCATCAGAAAATGTTGCACCACATGTCTGCGTTTCTCTATTTTGTGTAGAATGTTGTGTGCATGCTGATATGCTCTGACACGTAACTCATTCTTTGTTTGACCTACATACTGTTTCTTACATTTCATACAAAAAATAAGATATACACAATTCGTAATCTGAGGAGACAGAGTCTGTTGCAGTGTAAAAATCTGTTTGGTGGTCTTATTTTTGACCCATTTCAGAGGCACAAAGTATTTACAAGTGACCTGCTTTTCTTTTGTGATTTTAGAGTACACTTTACTTTGAACTAACAGATCAAGCAGGTTTTTATTCCTTTTATAAGCTGCAATGGGTTTGTGTCTTTGCAGATAATCTGTGCCAGTGAGAAATTTGGAGAAATTCTGTTTGATAGCACTGTTGAGTTGTCTGCACTGTGTTGAATAGAAAGCTACAAAGGGGATTATCTTATCTTTCGAATGTGCTTCTGGATCAGAGTTCACTGTGTTGTGGAGGGATCTCCTGAATGATTTCAGAGTGTTTTGAAGCATTGATCTCGAGTAGCCTCTGGTTCTCAAAGCTCTGAACAGTATCTTCACCGCTTTCCCAAATTCTCTCTCCTGAGAGCAGATTCTGTGAAATCTGAGGAGTTGTGATTTTAAAATTCCTCTGAACGTGTGTCGTGGGTGAAAGCTATGTCTGTGTAATAAGCAGTGGGTATCCGTCTCCTTGAAGTAAACTCTGTAATCTAATTTATTTTCTTTAAGAAACTTGGGGCCTTTATAGGTGACTACATCTAGAAAATTGATTTGTGTGCTATCTATTTCGAATTTCACCTTTATGGATCTTTGATGCTGATTCAGATGTTTAATGAAACATTCAAAATCCTCCTTGGAGTAAACCCAGATTCCCCAAATATCATCAAGAAATCTGTAATACGCATATGGTTTTAGTGGATGTGAGTCTAGTGCTGCCTCCTCCCAACATGCCATGAAGATGTTGGCATACGAAGGGGCAAATGTTTTTCCCATAGCTGTGCCTTTTGTCTGTAAATAAAATTTATCGTTGAATTCAAAATCATTTTTGGTCAAATTAATTTCTAATAATTTCAGCACATATTCATCCGGTCTCTTGGGATCCGGATACTTTTTCATACAGTTTCTCACGGCCTCCATGCCCGCCTGTGTCTCAATGTTTGTATATAAGCTATCTACGTCTATGGTGAAAAGAAAAGCATTAGACGGAATTACTAAATTTTTGGTTTTACTGATAAAATCGTATGTATCTTTTAAATAGCTTTGATGTTTTTGTGAGATGGCATTTAAGTGATATTCGACAAACTCTGCTGTGTGATATGTCTCACTATCGCAGTCCGAGACGATAGGTCTTCCTGGAGGTATTTTATGTGGAACGGTCCAACTATCTGTTTTTTTGTGAATCTTGGGAAGGAGATAAAATCTCCTTGGCCTCGGGATTCCCGGGCCAAGGAGATATTCTTTCTGTTTACCACTGATGAGTTCTTTTTCGTACATTTCTTCCAATATTTCCCTTACCTCAATTTGTGTTTGGGGATAAATGGGTTCACTCAAAGGGCTGTAATGATCTAGAATCTGCAACTGTCTCGTCCCCTCAAAAATGTAATCTTGAATATCCATCAGCACTACTGCATTTCCCTTATCAGCAGGCTTGATGACTATATCTATATTTTCTCTCAACTGTTTTAAAGCTCTCTGTTCACTCACGGTTAAATTCTGTTTTTCCACAAATCCCCAATTCAGGTGTCGATAGGCATACCAGTCTGCTCTGATGATTGAGGCAATGACCTTGGGGAGTCTAGATAGAGCTGGATACCAGTCAGAGCCATGAGTGAAAGGGGGCTTTTTTTCTTTTTTGTTCTTTTTCCCTTCAAAAAAAGTTTCCAGTTTAACTCTTCGATGGTACTCCTGTAGGCTTTTCAAAAATTCTATTTTTTGTGTTTTAAAATGTTTTGGTGCAGGAACGAACGAAAGACCTTTTAGTAGAACTAACCTCTGCTCTGGTGTGAGGGTCAGAGAGGGTGCAAGGTTGATAATCAGTTTCTCGGAACCATTTATAGGGATGAAGGGCCCTGAAAGTTTAAATTTTGGACCCAGTGATCCAACATGGCCCTGGCAGTTGCCGAGGTCCAATGAACTTGGTCTCTCTCGACCTCAAAACGAGTATAAGGTAGTTCCACCATACTGTTTAATGTTTCTCTGATGTACTCGTTCATCCCTGTTAGATGATTCTGCTCTTCAAGAGGTAACTGATCCGAGAAGTTAATTAGAGGAAAATATAGTTCAGTATGAGGTAATCGGCTTCGAGCCATTCTATACGTTCGTTGTATTTCTTTGTTGGTTGTAACTAGACATCTCTGAGTTCTGTTATTAATACCAAAAGAGAAGATAAGAATCTCTGGTTCCACTGCCACTGTGGCTCTCTCCATTAAGTTCCCCGCATGTTGGAACTTAGCTCCAGGGAAGCTATCCACCTGCAGATCTGGGACACTGAAGGCCGGGATTCTGGCAACGTTTGAATCTCCGACGATGATGTATTTCTTCTTCAGTGTCAGGCTCCAGTCTGTTAGTTTGCGAGCCGTGTTAATATGGCGGCTAGGTCTTCCCACCGAGCGTGAAGTATCAGGGTCCCTTTCTGGGGACTGAGAATCTAACGATATTTCCAGAGGGGCCGGTTCTGTATCCGGTGCCTCTGTCATTGCTCTAATTTCTTCTTCGTTTTCCTGTAAAAACTGCGTTAGTCTAGTCTGGTATGGCCTGAGTGGGCTTTCAGATTGCTGTGCAAATAAGTATTGGTTTGAATCATCGGATTCTTCGGAAAACACCAAGGGTGAGGTCTCCACCCTCGTGAGTGATGGAACCGCCTTCCCTGTGCGTTTATCTGTTTTCTCTGTTTGTTTTTTTGGCCTTTCCACATTTTGTTGAACTTCTGTAATTACTTTATTGTTTGTGTCTGTTTCTGCAGTCACTTCATTATTCTGATTTTGTACATTAATTTCTGTATCAATCTGTATCAACTGAGGTTCTGTCTGCTCTGTCGGTGGTGCGATAGGGGCAGTATCCACCAGCAGCTCAGTGACACCTCTACGAGAATGTCTCGGAGGTAAAGGTTCTAGAGGTCTGGGAGGGAGCCACCACCGGAGAGGTTCGTGTCATGGGTGGTGGATCAAGGGGTGGAAAATCCTGATCAAATGACCACTCTCCTCTGTTGGGAGGCGGGGTAGACCAGCCATCGCCATGGCTTTTTCTCTTAGGAGATGTCTGAATTTGAACATTGACGTGTTGAACGCCCGTTCTGGGTCTGACCACCGCCTGTGTTTCACCAATAACCGCTTGTGCATACGTGCCACGAGGGGTGGAGTTAATGGTTGGCTGTTGAATCACTTCATTTCTGTGGTTTCCATTATCACTCGGCACTTCGGCCGCGAGCAATGCCTCGGCCCTATCCAGAAGTTCTGAATCGATTTTGTTTCTAAAGTTTTTCCGAGCCCAACCACTCGCTATCTCGAAGGCCCGCAACCAATCGGTCTGGTTTGTCCTCTCCTTCAGTTCTGTAATAGTTGATCGATCTTTGAGTTGTAGTGTTCTTCTAGGATCTGCTGTGTGTTATACGTCCAATTTCGAGCATTTCCCTCCAGCAGTTGTAACACCCTTTTGTTAGGGACAGCTGGCTTGATTGTGTCTATCAGATGTTGGGTTAGTCTTTTGAAAGATCGTGGCATGTTGTTTGTCACTTTCGTGGTGATCTTACTAAGATGGTAAACTATTCTGATAAGGTCATACAACAGCTTTATCGCTGTTTTTAGTCTGGGTGGGGCAGGCGTGTAGTTAGATTTCAGTTTTTCATTTGTAGGACGGTCAAAGTACCGCTGTCGCACTCCCCCTCTCGTGTCTTTATTTCTGGGGAGTCTGCGTTTTCCTCTATCCCTTTTCGTGTTGTAGAAATGTTTGTCTCTACTGTAAAAAGTGTTGTTATTTGTATCACGATTCGCTCTGTTGTTAAATGAGTTTGAATCTCTTCCTCTGGTTAATGAGGAGCGAGTGGAATCGAGATACATATCACGGTAGCTTATGTTCTGAGCTTTTTGATGTTCTGGAGCCCCAAAATCATCCTTCTCATGAACATATTCGTCATATTCAGACTGATCCATTCTGACATTGTATTCCCTGTCCTCATTGACCGTTCTGGATTGAACATAGTCAATGTTATTTTGTTTTCTTTGTGGATCATCGAAATCTCGATAGTATGCCTCCTCCGAGGTTGGAACGTAACGGTTGGTGGGGGGCAGAGATCTTGTGTATTTCCTAGTAAGACTGCGTTTTTTTCTCTGTCTAGATCTTTTGAATTCAGAATTTGTGAATTCCATGGGAAATGTATTCTGTCTCTGTTTTTGTGTAAAGTGATCAGATGTATATCTGTTCTTTTGGAATCTGTCAAGGTTAATGGGCAAGTAATCATAATCATTAGAATGGTAACCATGCTGGTCACCATTTATTCTTAAGTCTCGTCCAGTAGCCCGGAAACGGGCTGTTGTGGGGAGATAATCGTTGGCACGTGGCTTGGGGTGGTTGTGATAGCCCCCCAGAGAGAGACCCTCATCTGTAGGCCATCGTGCAGAACGAGAATCTTCAGCACGAAACCGTGCTTTTGGTTGTCTTGAGTATGATCTAAATCTTTCATTCACTGGAGGTTCTGTGAAGTCCACGCGGCGACGTGGAGCCGTCTCGGCTCGCTGCGTGCTCGATAACCTTCCATACAGTGGATTATAAAGAAATAGAAGCAAATCAATTTTTAAGAAAAAAAGGAATTCCTGTGGAAACGACGTTAGAGACGTACGCGACGTTTCGGAGCAGATAGCCCCTTCTTCAGGCTGGTCTCCCACGTCGTTACAAAAGAAGAAAAAAAATACTAACTGATGATTGCAAGGCTGTTTCTCATTGAGAGTTCAAGCTCAAGTGAGAGGGAGAGAGCGCTCGTCCCTCGTTAATATGTAACTGCAGTGGTGACGTCATCTCTCACTGAGTTCAACAGTTCAACCTCGTTAAGCCTAAAAACGAATTAAAGTGTATAATTAAAAAGATTTTCTCAAAGTAACGGCACCAAAAAATATCTCTATTCATTTTCCATCCGAAATCGGTGTGTTTTGATTTTTATAGCCCCGTTGGTATGAGTTATTTAACATTTTGTGTATAAGGATAAGGATAGCCAGGTCCTGGAAGCTGTGTATCTCAAAGGGAAACTGCATTGTGTCCCGAAAAAACTTGATTTAAAGTGTGAAATAAAAATAATTCTTTAAAATAGTACTTCTAAAAAATCATTCTATTGTCCTTCTGTCGTAATCTAGTGTGGTTTGATTTTTATTACCATGTTGATGAGATATATTCAACGGAAAATCCTTCTGTGTGTAAGATAGTAAAGTCCTGGAAGATGAGTATCTCAGAAAAAAGATCAATAAATGTTTAAAGCATGTAAAAAAAGGGGGAAAGTTTTTAAGATTAGGTGTCAAAAAAAATTAGGTATTTTCTGTGAATTTGACGATCATGTAAGCAGATGATTCTGTCATGAAGTTAGATTGAAAACATGGAAGAAAAAAATCAGAAGTTTCCAAGTTTCCAATCTCCAAGTCATCGAATGTGACAACACTGGGTTGTGAATTGTCAAAAAGTTGACAGACAATAGAGTTTTAAAACTGAATTTTATCTTGTTTATAGTGTAATAATGTATATAGTTTTTATGGGTTTATTTTAAAAAAATTGTGTGGTTTCCAATCATATCTTTTTGTGTCAAGTATACAGCTTCCATGATTGATAATACCATATGAATTATGTCCGTGAAACAGAATAGAGAGGGGCAAATACTATCTGATAGGTATAAGGGTGCCCTTTTGATAAAATCTGTGCTCTTAGGCTTACATTGATGCAAACAGTCAGTATTTTCTTCAAGTCTCATCATAATCATGTCATCAATTAATATGCATGCTCTGTTGATTGTGTATATCTGTAAGAAACAGTTATCTCACAGGTTTCTCCCAAAATATATTCAGTAAACCGTGTTCTCGTTTCAATATTCCCATTTTCTTTTATGTTGAGATCAGGGAATGTGCTATAGAGTTGTGAGTAAGTGCTGTTTGTATATTTTTTTATATATATCATATATATGTATATCTTTTTATTTATTAGATTTCAAATGAATTTTTGTAGTGGACTGTAGATGGTACTGGGCCCTTTCTAGCAGGAGAGGAAGTTCAGAGACGAGGCGCTGGCTTGGTTAGGAGTAAATATCCAAAAATCGGAGCAATGTCCGATTTTGGTTGTGCTCTGTCCTTACTACTTCCTGACCGCTCCCAATTCTGTTTCGATCAGGCCCAAGCTCAAAGACAGTCCCTCATTGTATATATGTAAATAATATTTATTAATATGTTTGTATTTGTAGGTATAATGTGTGAATCTGGTGTGAAAATGTATGTCTTCTCTTATGTTATAATCAATTGTATATAGTTCTTTTCATTTTCATTTTTGTCTGTTAGGGCTACATTCATTAGGTGTGTGAGATGAAGGGCTGTAAGTTTTAGGTCTGTCTGAGTATCATTTGTGGGGCTGTAGTCCTTAGGTTTGAGAATTGTGTGATTCCCCACTGAGGGCTAAGTTTTAGTGTTTTGCTGTGTGGGCCTTAAATAATTTTAGAAAGAAAAGACAACACACCTAGAAGAAAATAAGACAAAGAGAGGTTCACACAGAGTCAAGCATATAATTTATTTATTGTTTTTATTAAAAAATAGCACTTGAAGAAGAAATAACAAAAAGAGAACGTTTACTGTGTGGGGAGAACCATGGATCTGAGGCCTAGTGTTTTTAGGCCTCATTTAGACCCCTTGGGTAGAGAGTGTCCAATCTTTTGATCCAAAATCTTTCTGTCTTCAATCTCTCTCTCAAGTCCCACAAAGGGTTGGCCTGCAGTCCAGTAATTTTTAAGAGATGTGAGTCCGTGCATCAGAAAATGTTGCACCACCACATGTCTGCGTTTCTCTATTTTGTGTAGAATGTTGTGTGTGCATGCTGATATGCTCTGACACGTAACTCATTCTTTGTTTGACCTACATACGGTTTCTTACATTTCATACAAAAAATAAGATATACACAATTCGTAATCTGAGGAGACAGAGTCTGTTGCAGTGTAAAAATCTGTTTGGTGGTCTTATTTTTGACCCATTTCAGAGGCACAAAGTATTTACAAGTGACCTGCTTTTCTTTTGTGATTTTAGAGTACACTTTACTTTGAACTAACAGATCAAGCAGGTTTTTATTCCTTTTATAAGCTGCAATGGGTTTGTGTCTTTGCAGATAATCTGTGCCAGTGAGAAATTTGGAGAAATTCTGTTTGATAGCACTGTTGAGTTGTCTGCACTGTGTTGAATAGAAAGCTACAAAGGGGATTATCTTATCTTTCGAATGTGCTTCTGGATCAGAGTTCACTGTGTTGTGGAGGGATCTCCTGAATGATTTCAGAGTGTTTTGAAGCATTGATCTCGAGTAGCCTCTGGTTCTCAAAGCTCTGAAACAGTATCTTCACCGCTTTCCCAAATTCTCTCTCCTGAGAGCAGATTCTGTGAAATCTGAGGAGTTGTGATTTTAAAATTCCTCTGAACGTGTGTCGTGGGTGAAAGCTATGTCTGTGTAATAAGCAGTGGGTATCCGTCTCCTTGAAGTAAACTCTGTAATCTAATTTATTTTCTTTAAGAAACTTGGGGCCTTTATAGGTGACTACATCTAGAAAATTGATTTGTGTGCTATCTATTTTCGAATTTCACCTTTATGGATCTTTGATGCTGATTCAGATGTTTAATGAAACATTCAAAATCCTCCTTGGAGTAAACCCAGATTCCCCAAATATCATCAAGAAATCTGTAATACGCATATGGTTTTAGTGGATGTGAGTCTAGTGCTGCCCTCCTCCCAACATGCCATGAAGAATGTTGGCATACGAAGGGGCAAATGTTTTTCCCATAGCTGTGCCTTTTGTCTGTAAATAAATTTTATCGTTGAATTCAAAATCATTTTTGGTCAAATTAATTTCTAATAATTTCAGCACATATTCATCCCGGTCTCTTGGGATCCGGATACTTTTTCATACAGTTTCTCACGGCCTCCATGCCCCGCCTGTGTCTCAATGTTTGTATATAAGCTATCTACGTCTATGGTGAAAAGAAAAGCATTAGACGGAATTACTAAATTTTTGGTTTTACTGATAAAATCGTATGTATCTTTAAAATAGCTTTGATGTTTTTGTGAGATGGCATTTAAGTGATATTCGACAAACTCTGCTGTGTGATATGTTCACTATCGCAGTCCGAGACGATAGGTTCTTCCTGGAGGTATTTATGTGGAACGGTCCAACTATCTGTTTTTTTGTGAATCTTGGGAAGGAGATAAAAATCTCCTTGGCCTCGGGATTCCCGGGCCAAGGAGATATTCTTTCTGTTTACCACTGATGAGTTTCTTTTTCGTACATTTCTTCCAATATTTCCTTACCTCAATTTGTGTTTGGGGATAAATGGGTTCACTCAAAGGGCTGTAATGATCTAGAATCTGCAACTGTCGTCCCCCCTCAAAAATGTAATCTTGAATATCCATCAGCACTACTGCATTCCCTTATCAGCAGGCTTGATGACTATATCTATATTTTCTCTCAACTTTTAAAGCTCTCTGTTCACTCACGGTTAAATTCTGTTTTTCCACAATTCCCCAATTCAGGTGTCGATAGGCATACCAGTCTGCTCTGATGATTGAGGCAATGACCTTGGGGGAGTCTAGATATGAGCTGGATACCAGTCAGAGCCATGAGTGAAAAGGGGGCTTTTTTTCTTTTTTGTTCTTTTTCCCTTCAAAAAAAGTTTCCAGTTTAACTCTTCGATGGTACTCCTGTAGGCTTTTCAAAAATCTATTTTTTGTGTTTTAAAATGTTTGGTGGGTGCAGGAACGAACGAAAGACCTTTTAGTAGAACTAACCTCTGCTCTGGTGTGAGGGTCAGAGAGGGTGCAAGGTTGATAATCAGTTTCTCGGAAACCATTTATAGGGATGAAGGGCCCTGAAAGTTTAAATTTTGGACCCAGTGATCCAACATGGCCCTGGCAGTTGCCGAGGTCCAATGAACTTGGTCTCTCCGACTCAAAACGAGTATAAGGTAGTTCCAACCATACTGTTATATGTTTCTCTGATGTACTCGTTCATCCCTGTTAGATGATTCTGCTCTTCAAAGAGGTAACTGATCCGAGAAGTTAATTGAGGAAAATATAGTTCAGTATGAGGTAATCGGCTTCGAGCCATTCTATACGTTCGTTGTATTTCTTTGTTGGTTGTAACTAGACATCTCTGAGTTCTGTTATTAATACCAAAAGAGAAGATAAGAATCTCTGGTTCCACTGCCACTGTGGGGCTCTCTCCATTAAGTTCCCGCATGTTGGAACTTAGCTCCAGGGAAGCTATCCACCTGCAGATCTGGGACACTGAAGGCCGGGATTCTGGCAACGTTTGAATCTCCGACGATGATGTATTTCTTCTTCAGTGTCAGGCTTCAGTCTGTTAGTTTGCGAGCCGTGTTTAATATGGCGGCTAGGTCTTCCCACCCGAGCGTGAAGTATCAGGGTCCCTTTCTGGGGACTGAGAATCTAACGATATTTCCAGAGGGCCGGGTTCTGTATCCGGTGCCTCTGTCATTGCTCTAATTTCTTCTTCGTTTTCCTGTAAAAAACTGCGTTAGTCTAGTATTGGTATGGCCTGAGTGGGCTTTCAGATTGCTGTGCAAATAAGTATTGGTTTGAATCATCGGATTCTTCCGGAAACACCTAGGGTGAGGTCTCCACCCTCGTGAGTGATGGAACCGCCTTCCTGTGCGTTTATCTGTTTTCTCTGTTTGTTTTTTTGTGCCTTTCCACATTTTGTTGAACTTCTGTAATTA